>WNWU01000065.1:4442398-4453110 GCA_012654045.1 Ptyas mucosa | reverse complement strand
TTCCTTCCTTCCTTCCTTCCTTCCTTCCTTCCTTCCTTCCTTCCTTCCTTCCTTCCTTCCTTCCTTCCTTCCTAATGATTGGATTCTTGCAACATATTAAACCTCTGAAAAGCCAGCCAACATTCAAAGTAAATTACTTTAACATGTTTCATAAATGCAACTGGTAAAAGTTAAACCATTCTGAGTTAAAAACAGCCATTGAGACGCATATAGTCTAGAGGTCAGTGATATGTGTTTTATGTTTTGTGTTTTGTGTTTTGTGTGCATGTGTGTAGTGTTGATGAACTGATGATGGCTCAACTATGTGGTTAAAGTTGACCGAAGGTGGAAACTCAATGAAAGGGTAGCCAGCCATTAGTATCTACTGAAGCATCCATTAAGGATATACAGTAAACAACCCAATGAATGGTTTGGGTTGCATTATAATCAGAAAAATATGAGAAAGAGTACAGTAATTTGAACCGGGATTAAGGTTGACCTTGATAAATTATGGTGATCTGATGGTTAAAGAAGAAATTGAAGGATTAAAAAAACCAGGATGGAACATACTTCATGAACAAGCCACAAAGGTGTCATGACAAATTCTTTCAATGCTTCTAAAACAGAATACATGAAAGTCTAAATCAATTATTCTATCCCATCACAGGTCAAATCTGCCTTGTGCTCCTCTAAGTCGAGCCAAGATTAAAGCAGCGGCTTAGATTTACGAGGTGCAGGACAGAATTTTGGCTCAAGCTTCTGAAAATTTATCTCCTCTGGATTGTGGCAGTCTGTATGGATGGGGAATGCAAACTGCCCCTAATCTTCATTTGTACGATTCCACTAGAGATAATAAGGCAAAAGGTTATTTTACACTGCTAATTTGAGCCATATGACTCTATCTCCTTTACTTGGGTGACTTTGGGTGGATGTGACATGGCCTCCAGTCCAGATGTTAGTAGGAGATAGGAGGGAATTTTCTGCAGAACCCATTGAACGTCTACAGATGTTGACCCCATGCCTTCAAAACTCTCTTTGCAAGATGTCTTACATCGGAATTGTTCTCCTCTTATATACTTATGTATTTATTTATAACATTTATTGATGACTCATCCATAGGGTAACTCTGGGTGACTTGCAATCATAAAAATATGTCTATATATGTACAATTTAAACATAAACAATTAAAATCAACATTAAAACCTAAGTGTCAAATTTATATTTTACCGACAAAGAAATAAAGGGAGACTAGTATAGATCTATTTCAAGCTATTTAGCTCTCATCAGCTAGCCATACCCTTCTGGGATTCGAACCCAGACTACTTATATATTAGATAGCTGTATTAACCTCTAAGCCACGGGCTCTCCTCCCTTTGTTGGCTATACCAGGGGATGGTTTTTTTTATCAGGGCAACCTGGTCTGTCCAAATATGGGATGGAACATACTTAGAAGTTAATACATCTACCTAATATGTAAGTAGCCTGGGTTCGAATCCCAGAAAGGGTATAGATAGCTGATGAGAGCTAAATATCTTAAAATAGATCTATACTAGTCTCCCTTTAATTTCTTTGTCGGTAAAATATAAATTTAACACAAAAATAGTTTGTCACAAAAGCGACTGCCTGCAAAGGCCCCTGGACTGGAGTTGAAAGGTGAAAACGGAAGCTGTATGTTCTGTCCCCTATTTAGGTAGACCAGGTTGCCCTGATTAAAAACAATTAAAACCTAAGGACACGTGGGGAAGATAAGAGGTGGAGTGTGAGGAGATGGGATCTGTTGTTACTCCTTCAACCATCTCCACTGTGCATATTTCCCATTGGAGAATCTTCCTTCTTTTCTTCCTTCTCTTCCTTCTCTTCCTTCTTGTCTTCCTTCCTCATTTTTTTTTTGCTGCACCATTATTCTAGGGAATTCCTACTGCTTTATGACCACAATAGAGTTATTAAATTAAACCTAGTGAATCTAACAATTAAGACACAATTAAATATATAATTACCGTACTAGAGAGTAAAGGTGGTCATTACAAAAGTAAAAGTTTAAGTTAGTATCTATGGGTAATTCTGATGAACTGGTGTTATCAGGATAGTGGGATGTCTATATAAAATGTTTTATACTGGTAGATGGCATTTACCACCTGCTAGGTTAGCTAAAATGTTTAAAAACATGACCAGCAAATGTTGGAAATGTAATAAAAAAAATGGGCACATTTTATCATATGTGGTGGACTTGTTCTACTATAAACCAAAAATATTTTGGGCAAAGTTGCACAGGTGGGTAGAAAAGATGATAGGGAATCATGTAGATTTTAAACCTGAACTGCTTTTATTAGGTATATTATCAGAAAAAAATAGATAAGAAAAGTTTCACATTACATGTCGTAACAGCAGTGACGATTATATTCGCACAATATTGGAAAAATGAAGAAACGCCACAAGATGAAGTGATAATTAAGAAGATGCTACTCTGTGCAGAAATGGATAGACAGACATTGAAAATTAAGCAGAAAGAAGACACAGGATGCTATCAAACATAGAATCTATTTTACCAGTGGTTGGAAAAAAGGGGTGGAGTTTACGAATATAATCAGAATTGTTGAGCAAATTAAATACCCAGACAACACGATCTTTATTAAGATATGTATTGAATAAAAAATCAATAACAATTTTTTGGAGGGGAGAAAACGAGAGTGAGTTATGATGATAGGAAAAAAAAATCTCTCCAGCAGCTAAACCCAATTCACATTCCTCAAGGCTTATTTGGGCTAATTATAACAATGCAATTTGCCACTACCAGAAAAACGCACCCGGACCTGTGTGCATTAAGGAAATGCCTTCAGAAAAGCATACACAACAACACACATACACAAAAAAAGGCACCAAAAAAATGGATGTTTCGTCCATCTAGATTTTCATGGAGATTTTAAGAAACAGCTACACGCAGAATGAATTGAACTGGACGTGTAATTGAGAATAACGAGAGACCCAGCATGGCTGAGATTGGCAGGGATTTACGAGGGGGTTTCCTTCAGCACCTGAGAAATTGTGACCAGATGGAAAAAGGATTGAGGTAACACAATAATTCCTCCTCAGCAGGAGGTCGAGCTGGTGCCCTAAGTTACGGCAGAGATAACAATCACGGCACTGTCTTAAATTAACTTGCAGATCCCAGAAGAGGCAACCAGTGACAAGTCTATCACCTCCCTCGATTTAAAAGCGTGGCAGAAATACGGGTAGACCTTGACTTATGACCACAATTGAGCCCAAAATTGATGTTGCTAAGTGAGAAATTTGTGAAGGGAGTTTTGCCCCATTTTTACAACTTTCCTTGCCCCGTTGGTTAAGCGGAGAACTGCGGTTGTTAAGTTAGTAATACGGTTGTTAAGTGAATCCGATTTCCCCATTGACTTCGCTTGTCAGAAGGTCGTATAAAAAGGGGATCACGTGACCTCAGGACCCTGCAACCGTCATAAACGTGAGTCACTTGTCAAGCGTCTGAATGTAAATCATGTGCCTGTGTGGATGCTGCATCCCACACGCTTTCAACTTTTCCAAGTTCTTGTCGTAAGTGTGAAAAATGGTCATCAGTCCCCTTTTTCAGGACCATGGTCACTTCGGTCACTAAATGAACTGTTGTAAGTCAAGGACAGCACTCTCATATCTATGCAAAATCCTCAAACTATTCCTAAGGTGGCTCACTACACTTCTAGAGATCTTGGAAGCCCGGAACAGTTGTTCTAACCGCTGTTACTATTTATTTTTATTTTATTTAGTTTATCAAACATGTATAAGATAACAGGTATAAGAATAAACATGGACATGAACACAGAAAATGAGTACAAATAAATAAAAAGTAGGACAGGGACGGTAGGCACGCTGGTGCGCTTATGCACTCCCCCTTTACAGACCACTTAGGAATGGTTTTAGCAGTAGTTTGTCATGTACCACTGAATCAAAGACTTTGGAGAAGTCTATGTAAATTGTGTCTATTGCTTTACCCTGGTCGGGTTGTGTGGTCCAAATGTTTCTGCAGTGTAGGTGTACAGTGTACTACTAAGATACTAACAAATATCTCGGAATAGCAAAAAGTACGAACTTGGAAAAGTTGAAAGCATGTGGGAACACTTGCAAAGAAGTGTAACTGTGGTGGAGATCTAAATGAGGGTCAAACAGACCAGGATGTTGGAGATCACTTCTCAATAAACATCCCTCACTCTCTTGACAGTTGCCAAATAACCACTACACAAGCTAGGTTTGGTTTTTTTTTTTTTGCAACCATCAATGTTAGTCTATTCATTTCTGCACATAGCCCAACCAGTTAGAAGGACAATCTATGACTCCAGATGAAACAGCTTCCTCCGAAATTGTTTTTTTTTAAAAAAATATTTTTTATTAAACAATTTTTCTGTTTTCTATCACAATTTTCATCTTTACCGCACTTAGCTGTCATTATACTTCATATGTACATACAGGTTATTTCCATTTTTCTTATATACATTATAATCCGTGACTATAAATTAACAACGTACCTTGTGTGCTTGCTATAGTTACATAATCAATATATTCATTTTTATCACATCTTATCTTACTTTAACATCCTTAATCTTTACTTCTATTCTCTAACCAGTTGTTCCATAAAGTCCAAATCAAATAGTAGTCAGTTTCTCCTCTGTCTTTTATTTCCATTGTCAGACTATCCATCTCTGCACATTCTAGCACTTTCCTTATCACCTTTCCATCAGAAGGTATCCTTTCATTCTTCCAATTTTGCACATAAACAATTCTTGCTGCTGTTATTATATGTAACATTATGTATTGAATTTTTTAATTGTAATTTCCTATTAACATACCTAATAGAAATAACTCTGGTTTTAGTTCTATTTGTTGTTGGGTAATTTCCTCTAGCCAGTTTCTTATCTTTATCCAATATTTCTTTGGTTCTGGGCATGTCCACCACATGTGGTAGTATGTTCCCTGCTTCTGTTTACATTTCCAACAATCAGCTGGTTCCTCTGAAATCCTAATGCATCTTCTCAAATATAGCCAAGCTACAGACTTTTGAGGGATCCTTGGTGCTCTCTGGGTTTGGTTATTTTCTTGCAGACTGAGCTCAGATAACATCATCAGTGAGAGGTCCTTGGTGCTTTCTTGCTTTCTCACAGATGTTTCATTACCCAAACTAGGTAACGTCTTCATGTCAACCCTGAGCTATAAATATTACCTTTTATTAAAATCATTAGTGCTAGCTTGTGTGTTAGCACCAATGTTACCTAGTTGGGTCATGAAACATCTGGAAGAAAATAACTAAGCTCAGAGAGCATCAAGGACTCCACAGTCCTCCTCTTCTTCCTCCTCCTCCTATCTATAAACCTTTCCCTTCGAGCTTCTAGATGATGTTACCTAGTTGGGTTATGAAATGTCTGCAAGAAAACCACCAAGCTCAGAGAGCATCAAAGGGCTCCACCATGAGCTCCAAATATTCTCTTCTACTAGTACTACAGATATTTCCCTTACATGTCTGAAGAAAAATCTCTACATGTTTCAAGCATTGGGTTGAAAATTCTGCAATTAAATTTAATATTAGCAGTTCCAGTCTCCTTCTTTCCTCAACTTCGGTTCCTTCCCTTGATATGATCAGATGTCTTTGAGAAGTTACCACCCTGAGCTCTGTCAGGTAAGAACTTGGAGTTACAGAAAAATAGCCATCTTGTAGGAACCTCCCATGAAGACCTACCACCTTCTACACCCCAAGCTGTGAGGCTCTCCAACGGCAGCTGACCATTCCTTCCAGATGCCTGAACCCATGGAGAACAGCTTGCCTCTTAACCTGTCACACTTGGTGGCCAAAATCTCACCTCGGTTGGCCAAGGTCTTTACATAACCTGACCTCTAGAAGGCAATTACATTTGGGTTTCTTGCCTGTACCCATCTGTTTCCAGTCCTGACATCAATTCTACTTTTAACAAAGGATGGGTTCCCATGAACTCCCTGGCTTTATGACCAGCTGGTTCTTATTAGGGAATCAACCAATAAAACGAAGAAGGAGTGAAACAGTCTACAGTGTGTTCTCCCCAACATTTGGCCATGTGTTTTAATTTACCGTTCTACCAAGCCCGACCTGCCCTTCCATGCACTGCACATTCCATACCTCACATATTTTTGCTTATTTTGATAAATGTTGCTTCTTGGTTATTTTTTTTTTTAATGAGCACGGGGGCAGGAACCTGACACCTACTGTCTGCTTTTAGCTGCAACCCTAACGCACATGTGTAAGTTCATGTGAATCTCCATTTTTATAGGAGGGGATTTCCACCCCCCCTCCCCATCCTACAGTATCCGTGACTTTTCTTTGAGATAAATTGAGAATGTGCAAGGAAGTCTGCTACCATGCTGGATATGGGGGTGGAAAGATCTACAGTTGGGGATTAAATGTAATAAGAAGCAATAGGAGGAGTAAGTTACAGCAGGAGAGAAATCAGTGGTTTACATCCATCCCGTAGTGAGTGGACCCAACTTGAATTTGGGAGCTGATATTTAACATTTAGATGAGGGGGTATCCAACCCTGGCAACTTTAAGACCTGTGGACTTCAACTCCCAGAATTCCCCAGCCAACCACAAGTCTTCACATGACCCTGGGACACTGAAACCATCATAAATATGAGTTGGTTGCAACCATCATCAATATGAATCAGTCCCAAACGTTGCGTCTGAATTTTGATCACGTGACCCCAAGGAAACTGCAAAAGTTTTAAATGTGAAAAAGGGTCATAGGTCACTTCTTTTAGTGTTGTTGTAACTTCAAATGGGTGCTAAACGAACTGTTATAAGTGGAGGACTTCCCCTAAGTAAATAAATAAATCCTTACCTGGCAGGGGCGACACTAAGATCATGCTTCAAGTGATCTACAAGCCACTCATTGAATTTTCACTTTGTCTATCTCCCATCCTGTGGCTGAGATTTGTAAAGTATAAGCTAAGCCTTACCTACTGATCTGAAAGACCAGTTCTTCTCTAATTGTCCTAAAATTCCTTCTGTGGGTTTCAATCACAAAAAAGTTAGTCAAACCTTTGCTCATACACCCCATGCACTTAGATAATGAATAGAATATAGAATATAGAGTAGAATAGAATAGAATAGAATAGAATAGAATAGAATAGAATAGAATAGAATAGAATAGAATAGAATAGAATAGAATAGAATAGAATAACCAGAGTTGGAAGGGACCTTGGAGGTCTTCTAGTCCAACCTCTTGCTCAGGCAGGAAGCCCTATAGCATTTCAGACAAATGGTTGTCCAATCTCTTCTTAAAAACTTCCAGTGTTGGAGCATTCACAACTTCTGATGGCAAATTGTTCCAGTGATTAATTCTTCCATCAGAAAATTTCTCCTTAATTCCAGGTTGTTTCTCTTCTTGATTAGTTTCCATCTGTTGTTTCCTGTCTTGCCTTCAGGTGCTTTGGAGAATAGCTTGACTCCCTCTTCTTTGGGGCAACCCCTGAGATATTGGAAGACTGCTATGATGTCACCCCCGGGTCTTCTTTTCATTAAACTAGACATACCCAGTTCCTGCAACCGTTCTTTGTATGTTTTAGCCTCCATTTCCCTAATCATCTTTGTTGCTCTTCTCTTCATGCTTTCCAGAGTCTCAACATCTTTTTAACATCATGGCGACCACAACTGGATGGTCAGAATGATTTTCACCCTAGACAGCAAGGGCAACCCAGCTTCAGTTTGAATCGCAAACAGAGAATGCAGTCAAAGGAGTGGGACCAAATATTGCGGAATCGGCTGGTGGCATAGCAACCCTTCTTGTTTGTCCTAATTTGCAGGAAAAACAGACCGCTAAATGAAATTAGAAATGCTTGAGATGAAACCACTTCTCCCGCTGTCTCTGGCTGAAGGAGGCAATAATTTCCAAGGGAGCTTCTGGTCGGGGGGCCCTCCCACCGCTCGACTGAATGAGATGGGAAGAGGCAGCAAAAATCCATTTTATAGAAAGGGGGAGTTTAATAAGGGGGTGCAACAGAAGTGTTTCTCCAAACATCTGGAAAATGAAGAAGAATCTAGAAATATGGAAGTTCTGCCTAAGAAGAAAGTTATTACTCCTTATGAGAATTTTCGGTGACTTAACTTGGAGATAGTCAGGGAATGTTGCTATGCTATTTTTCCTTCTTCTTGTTGTTGTTGCTTTCTAAATTTAGCAAGACAATATTATTCAGATTTCTCAGTCAATTATGGGAACATTAAGAAATATAAAATACAAATAAATAAATGTTTGACTGATGTTTAGCTACGTTTTTCTTTTAGTTTCTATTTCCTCAACCAAGGTACCCATATTGGCTGGGAATCATGGGAGATGTAGCCCAGAATGTCAGAAAAACACAGGTTGATGTAAGCCATTGTAAATCATTGGCCTACAAGCAAGGCCCCAGATATCTTACCATCTGGCCAAATTTTGTAAAACAAAACTTATTTTTTTTATCTGTCTTTTTATTTTCCTTTCCTTTCCTTTCCTTTCCTTTCCTTTCCTTTCCTTTCCTTTCCTTTCCGTTCCGTTCCGTTCCGTTCCTTTCCTTTCCTTTCCGTTCCTTTCCGTTCCTTTCCGTTCCTTTCCGTTCCGTTCCGTTCCTTTCCTCTCCTCTCCTCTCCTCTCCTCTCCTCTCCTCTCCTCTCCTCTCCTTTCCTTTCCTTTCCTTTTTTTTTTGACATTTCAGGTTTGAGAAATTAAAACTGTATGAAGTGGCTGAAAAATCTTCCCTCCCAGTGGTGTATTTTCCGATTCTTTACCAGACTTCATTGTTTGTGCTCAAGATGAACTATCAAAGCAAAGTGAAGCGAATAAGGAGAATATAAACGCACTATTTTCAAATCAGATCTTAATGTAGAAAAATATCTGCCTCCCCTTTATCAAAATATTCATAAAAAACACCTGTATTTTAACTTGATGAACTTCAAAACTGTAATAGGACCATGCTTGAAGGCAACCCCAACAGATCACAAATCACACAAGCTAACATTTGATATTCTTATTGGTTTGGCTTGGTTGGAATAAAGAGCAACCAATGAGGGCCAGGAAAGATTCAGATGCTCCTAAAATATATATATGTTGCTCAGTGGTCTTGAAAGACTAGCAGGAGTGGGATTTGGGAAGAAGCTAAGCACTGGCGGTGGGGACAACTGCAAGGGTGCCCCAAAATGGGTGGGTTCTTTGCCAGGAATTTGGATTTTGAAGTCTTAGCAGAATAACAGAGTTGGAAGGGACCTTGGAGGTCTTCTAGTCCAACCTCCTGCTCAGGCAAGAGACCCTATACCATTTCAGACAAAGGGTTGTCCAATGTCTTCTTGAAATCTTATGATTTATGATTTTGTTGCTTGTGTGTCTATTGAGAGCTTGTGCACCAGAAACATATATCTTGTGTGTCCAATCACACATGGCAATAAAAAATATTCTATTCTAAAAAAACCTCCAGTGTTGGAGCATTCACAATTTCTGGAGGCAGATGGTTCCACTGGTTAATTGTTCTCACTGTCAGGAAATTTCTCCTTAGTTCTAGCTTGTTTCTCTCCTTGATTCGTTTCCACTGAATGGCATTTGAGTTCAGGCGTTTCACTGACCAATTTTTATGCTTTACACACACACACACACACACACACACACAGACAGACGTGTGTGTGCATTTTAATATATAGAATGAGCCCCGAACAGAATTGGTTCTGAAATCAACTTGGATGAACAAATCAAATCAAGGCTCGTGATCACTTCAAACTCTTGAATCGAATGGGGATTAACGGCCTGAGCAGATTTGAACAGGCAAATCAAATCAGATCATTTTTGCAAATCCATTTGCACACTTTTCCAGCCTGGCATTTCTTGGCCCATTTTGGGTGGGTGGGTGGAGGGGGGGAGGGAAGGCGGGGTGGAAGATAGGTCACAAACAGATCTTTGGATAGCTATTTCAGAGCCTGGTCCAGGAGATTAAATTTATCTCAGGCCTCTGAAGTCTCCCTGCCCGTAAGAAGGAAGGCCCCCACCTCTGTTTAACCTTCTGCATCAAGCTGATATAGCAATTAGCCATGCTTGCACCATGAAAAGGCTGCCACCGCCCTCCGACCAATTGCCAGCCCTATCCAGAGACAACTGCAAAGAGGAAGGAAAACCTTGGCGCCGGCAGGGTTTATTCGGGGTCACCCCGCAGCTGAATATACGAAATAATATGCTGTGTCACGTCAACCAGAACCTGAGGAGAAAATGGTGGGTTGTGAGGAGGAGGGGGTGCGGACACACCAAGGTCCAAGGCGGCTTGCAAGGTGGGGAGGAAATAAATCAAACCTTGGGGTGGCTGTCGTGGCATCGGATGGATAAAGAGGCTGGACACCGTGGCTGGACAGATGCAAGTGAGTTGGGGATAGAATGTGTCATGGGCAGACGAGGAAAGATTTTCTTTCGTTTTTTCCCCCCTGTAACTCTTGGGCACTTAAGTGCAGGTGATCACTGGCCTCTACTTAAGAGCAACAGCAAGAACCAGAATGGACGCAAGGAATTTGATTGAGGGGCTCGGTGCTGACGCACATCCCTTATGGAGCCTAAAATCCAGAAATTAAGGATTTTTATTCGAAATCATGAGGAAGGTCCCTTCTCGTCCCTTCTCCTTCTTTCCTTTCCTTTTTTTCTGTTATTTTCCTTCCCTTCCCTTCCCTTCCCTTCCGTTCCCTTCCCTTCCCTTCCCTTCCCTTC
>WNWU01000065.1:4421387-4437398 GCA_012654045.1 Ptyas mucosa | reverse complement strand
CCTTCCTTCCTTCCTTCCTTCCTTCCTTCCTTCCTTCCTTCCTTCCTCCTTCCTTCCTCCTTCCTTCTGGTATTTGGATTCTTTCCTACCATGGCTTTCTTTTCTACCTCTTCCCAAAAACCTGTTTTAAACTCCAAAACAGTGTTTCTCAACCTCATCCACTTTCAGATGGTGAACTTCAACTCACAGAATTCCCCAGTATGTGTTAGGCAGAATATCCCAAAAGCCACGTTTTGTGCTGTAAAGCTGAAGATTTTGAATCCCTTCTAATGGAAAAGACATCTTATCAAAACTAAAAAAAAAATGCCCTCCAGGTCATTTTTTGAAAAAAGGCACGTGACTAAACAGGTTTTGATCTACAGGGATAGAGAGAGAGAAAAAATAAAAACAAGTGGGATTTTTGGAAGGTGCCGTGGGTAGAACAATTGTCCATTTAGAGGCATTTGGCTCCGATATATGAATGAAATACCTGCGTGAAATCAAGCTTCGCAGCTGTGAAAATGGTGATCCTGAAACTCAATTACAATTTTTAAAGGTCATTGGAAATATACAATGGATCTTCCTTTCTATAATATAAACATTCTCCAAGACAAAAGTGACTTTCTTCACTGACTCAATTCCCTTTATTCATTTTTCAAGAAGTGTGAATTTTTTTCCTCTCTTTCACTGCCGTGCTAGTAAAAGAAACATCTTAATCCAATCTAATCTAATCTCTAATGTGTCCCTCTTTCTCAAACAGGATTCTCGCTGCACAACGGAGATGATTTGGGGACAGGAGGCTAAAACATACGAAGAACGGCTGCAGGAATTGGGTACGGCTAGTCTATTGGAAGGAAGGACTAGGGCTGACATGATAGCAGTGTTCCAATATTTGAGGGGCTGCCACAAAGAGGAGGGGATCATTGTTACTTTGAATTGTCACTAAATGAATGGCTGTAAGTTGAAAATTACTTGTGCATCCACCCACTTACTGAGCTTTGACCATGGAGAGAGAGGGAGAGAGGGAGATATAGAGGAGGGAGAGAAGGAGGAAGCAATGGGGAAGGAGAGAGGGAGGGAGAGATGGGGAGCAGGGAGGGAAGGAGAGAGGTGGGGAGAAAGGGAGGAAGAGAGGGAGAGTGGGAGAGAGGGAGAGGGAGGGAGGAGGGAAAGAGGGAGAGAGCAATGGGGAGGGAGAGAGAGAGGGAGGGAGAGAGAGATGGGGAGGAGTGGGAGAGGGAGAGGGTGGGAGAGAGGGAGAGGGGAGAGAGAGGGAGAGGGGAGAGAGAGGGAGGGAGGAGGGAGAGAGAGATGGGGAGGAGGGAGAGAGATAGAGGGAGAGAGGGCTGGAGAGAGGGAGTGGGAGAGCGAGAGCGAGACATACACATATGCATAAACACAGCAATTTACAGCATTGTGCACGGTTGAATGCAAAATACCGGACCAAAATAACTTGGTTGTCTCTCAGCAGGTGCCAGTTTTAGCTTAGGGCGGGGGTGGGCGGGTGGGAGGAATATTCTTGCCACGTTTTGCCTCCGAATCCAGTTGCTGCACAACAGACAATGTACCTTTTGTTCGACTGACCCATCCCACCAAGTACGGTAGGTAACACTGTAATAAGCAGCTGGACATCAAGAGTTGGAGGGGATCAAGGAGGTTAGAGACGAGGCTGCCCCGATTTTCCACATGGTCATCATTAGTCAAGGATTTGTGGACCTGGACCTCCAGTCCTGAGAAAAGATGCTGGGATGTTGAGGCAGGAAAGGGTATTTGGACTCCAAAATGTTACAGCTTTGCAGCAAGAGGGGGGGGGGGGAGAAAATACCAGATGAATCTTATGACACCTTAAAGATGCACTGTCTGTATCTAACATCTTCTTCTGATTTTTTTTTAACAAATATTCCAGCTGCTTATATCAGTAGAAGGAGTCATCCATCAAAATCACCCACTGACTGGTCAAATTTATTTATTTATTTATTTATTTATTTATTTATTCATTCATTCATTCATTCATTCATTCATTCATTCATTCAATTTATACACCACCCATCTCACTGCCACTGTGACTTTTCAGGAGTTAAAATTGTAAAGATAACCTTTACTTTTTACTTCAACTTTTCCTTTACTTTTTCCTTTCTTTTTGAACTTTAATTTTTTAACTTTTCGCTTTTACCTTTACCTTTCCTTTTCCTTTTTTTAAAAATTTTTTAAAAACCACTTAATATTAGGAAGATTAACCAAGAAACTAAAAACCAAGAAGACCATTGGTTTCAACGATCGTACGTGTGAAAAACGGTCATAAATCCCCCTTTTTTCAGTGGGGTTGTAACTTTGAAGGGTCACTAAAGAAAGTGTCGTAGGAAAAATGGTATAGGTGGTTAGATAACAGAAACAAAGATGGGTAATATTTATACAAAAATTGAAGAGGTATTTATATGTATATGTATGCAATGTGGTGATTTTATGAACTGTTAATCCAATTTCTATAATAAATGACACTGTCTGTTTGAACATGTATTCATGTTTTGGAAAAGGAAAAATTACAATTACAATTAAAAAATAAGAATAATAAAAAAAGAAAACTACCTGGAGAGAGTTTCATTGGACAAGTCCCACCTTCGAGCTTTTACAACATCTCCCATCGCTGGCGGCTCTCTTCTCTGTCTGATCCACCAGATTCTTTCATTTTTACAGTGGCTATTTTTTTTTAAAAAAAAACCCTTTTTAAAAGCATTCTTTCTCTCTTTCTTTCCCCCTCCACACCGTGATGGTGTGGTATGTTGGAAAGAACTTCTTTTATCTCTCCCAACTGTTTCCCCACACATTTCACATGTGCTCTTTGTGGGGTACTTCCTGCTATTTTTTTTTCCTTAAAGGAAAACACACACACACAAATAGGAGGACCCCTGCAGAAAGAAGCTGGCTGGTGGAACACCCAGGTTGATGGCTTCTTCTAATCCATACCAGATGAGGTCCCTCCAGTGGTCGATTTAACCCAACCAAACACAACAGGCGAAATTTTAGAACAATCGCACTGTTTCCCTGGACTTCAATCTTCACTTCCCCCCCCCCCATCATCTAAAGATATCCCCCCTCCCCACACACACACATACGCACACTAAGTGGACCCTTCAAAACACTAGGAAAATATTCCAAAGTGCATAGCTTCAACTTTTAAACTGATATTGTTTGGGTTACGCTGCCTACCAGCCGATGTTCTTTCTTCGCTTGAAAAATAAACGGTAGAAAGCATTAATGCATGGAGTCTATAAACACAGCCCTGCCTACTTTTTTTTTTTAAAGCCCAGTCTTTGGGGTTTAAGACTCGGCCGATCTCGGTTCCATAGCTCAGGCAGACGAGAGAACCCAAAGTTTCTCCGCTTTGTTATGTAGGAGTAGCTGTGGCAACTTGATTTATATCTGAGAGTCAAATGTTGGCAAACCTCATTTTCTTCCCCGAGTTATCTAATTATATGACCTTGATGTGATATTAGTATTCCGGTACAATGTTTAGGATCAAATGTTGGGCAGAGATTGGGGAGACTGGACTTTCTGGTTTTTCAGTTGCCTCTTGAAAAAATGCCTTTGGGACAACCATGAGTTGGATGATTGAGAATTTCCATAGACATTTACCCTTCTAGAATCCAACCCAATTCATGAGACTGATCAGTAGACTAAGAACTAACAAAAGAAGGATTAGGTGGGGTGGGGCATGATACCGGCATTCCAGTATTTGAGGGGCTGCCACAAAGAAGAGGGGGTCAGCTTATTTTCCAAAGCACCTTCCAAAGTCAGAACAAGAAGCAATGGATGGAAACTAACTAAGGAGAGAAGCAACCTAGAACTAAGGAGAAATTTCTTGATAGTTAGAACAATTAATCAGTGGAACAACTGATTCACTTCATCACTGGAGGTTTTCAAGAAGAGACTGGACAGCCACTTGTCTGAAATGGTATAGGGTCTCCTGCTTGAGCAAGGGGTTGGATTAGAAGACTTCCAAGATCCCTTCCAGCCCTTTATACAATATACAAGATTATAACATCTGTTGTAGAAGACGAACATCATTATCAAGAATGATAATGGGAAGCGTGAAGAAGGGAAGAGTTTGGTCGATGAGCAAACTATGGTTTAGTTTGATCTGGGATTTCGCTTCAGTCTAAAACTCTGTAAAGGTAAAAGTTCCCCTTGCACATATGTGCTGGTCGTTCCCGACTCTAGGGGGCTGTGTTAATCTCTGTTTCAAAGCCGAAGAGCCAGCTCTGTCCGAAGACGTCTCTGTGGTCATGTGGCCGGCATGACTCAACGCCAAAGGCGCACAGAACGCTGTTCCCTTCCCACCAAAGGTGGTCCCTGTTTTTCTACTTGCATTTTTTTACATGCTTTCGAACTGCTAGATTGGCAAAAGCTGGGACAAGTCACGGGAGCTCACCCCGTTACACAGCACTAGGGATCTGAACCGCTGAACTGCCAACCTTTTGATCGACAAGCTCAGCATCTTAGCCACTGAGCCACCATGTCCCTTTTAAACCTCCATAAGTGATGCCATATTCATAAACCGTGGACTTCCTATGCAGGTGAGCGTAAGTAAGATGTAACTCTACAGATACCTTTCGCCTTTTTTCTACCTCACCTGCCCATCACATCCTTCCTTGAAAAGAGAAGATTCATTGCTACCAGACAAGATTATGGTTAGCCGTAAATCACCAGAGTCCTTTTCTGTTTTTTGAGGAATTCACTGCAAGGTGAAAATCTGGCACATTGTCTTCTCTTTTGATCTCCATTTAACCTCTCTTCCTCCCTGCCTATGTTTCTATAACATGGAGACAAGTAGAGAGAAAGAGAGAGAAATCCCCCCCTCCCAAAATTGACCTGGCAAGCAATCTTTTGGAGTGGACCACCTAGCTTTCGGCCCGTGAAAAGGAGAAGCCGGGGAAATCTCCCTAGTCCAGCAAACCCATTAAAAGGGGCTTAAATAAAGTCACTGTGGTAGAGCAAAAGTCTCCATTTCTCAGTTATTCCTGGAACTTGTTCCCAGAAGGTGGGGGAGGGGGGAAAACTCCTCTATGTCAGAAGTTGAAAGGGGGAACTTAAACTCCAGTCCCACCCAGACAGGCATCATTCCATATGATTAATTCCATCCATTTGCTTTCCCTTCTGAAGGTCCTGTGAGAGTACTCAACAGTCCGTTTGGCCATAAATACACACCAAAGTAACAAGAACGGGGGAAGGATCTCTCTCTCTCTCTCTCTCTCTCTCTCTCTCCCTGAACACATACGGAGTCAATTTTGGGTTCCGATCTTGTACCGTGGGCTTGTTGAATTGTAATAACTCTGCAGCTGTCATCGAGCTGTGTAAAATGTCTGTTCAGATACTTCTGAAGAAAAGGAGAGATTTGATTTAATAGGACTTGTTTCTTGAAACAAGAAAAGGCTCATCCCTTTTGCTTTGTTTACTTTTCTTAAAGAAAGAAGGAAAAGACAAAGGATTGAGGTCGTTTTGGGTTCTGGGCAGAAGGGAAGGCTTAAAGCAGAGGTCTTCAAACTTGGCAGCTTTAAGACTTCAACTCCCAGAATTCTCCAGCCAGCATTGGAATTCTCCCAATTCTGGGAGTTGAAGTCCACAAGTCTTAAAGCTGCCAAGTTTGAAGACCTCTGACTTAAAGTAAAGCACCCAAGTCGTATACGGAAGGACGGAGGTCTTGTCCTAAGGATCTTGACATAAAAGTTGGAAAGGTTTGAATAAAGGTTTGAATTGAGTTTGAATTGAATTGAAAGGATCCTTTGTCTGCAAGGCTGGAGAAGCCACTCCGAGTCAGCTTGCTCCAATCTGGTCTTAGATATTGATCACTCACAGTTCTAGCACAAGTTTGAAATATCTGACTTACAAAGGTACTAAACTGCAGTTGTTCCCAGTTCCCTTATGATGGTTTATCGTGTTAGCCTTAGTTTTCACTGACAGAAGAAAAGAGATTCCTCTTGGAAGTTGGTCTTGCCTAGGAACAAACCTTCCATCTTCTAGTTTGGAGCAATGGTGACGCATTGATTGAATTACAATATTGCAGGCTATTTCTGCCGACTGCCAGCAATTTGGTAGTTCGATCTTGACCGGCTCAAGGTTGACTCAACCTTCCATGCTTCCGAGGTTGGTAAAAGGAGGACCCAGAGTCTTGGGGGCAACATGCAGACTCTGTAAACTGTTCAGAGAGGGATGTAAAGCAGTGTGAAGTGGTATATAAGTGCTTTTGCTAAGTACTACTGGAGCACCCGAAAGCTAAATCAACAAGGAACCAAGGTTTGTTTTCCTAGAGGGTGCTATCAAGACCATTGAAGGAATCCCAACACTAAACCACCATTCACTCCTCCAGAATGTTGGCTGGGGATGGAAGGAATGGGTTCCAAGTTGGAAAGTCATGCTTGGACACAAGGAAAAGTGTTTTCTTTACCATTGTCTATGGGGATTCTCAATCATTCAGGTCATGGTTGTCCCAAAGATGTCTTCCCATAGTCAATTGGACCTTCCTGGTTTTTTCCTTGAAAACATTTCATTTCTCATCCAAGAAGAGAACTGAAAAAGCTTGTTGGATGAGAAGTGAAACATTTTTAAGGGGGAAAAAAAAGAAAGAAAAGAAAGTCCGGCTGCCTTTTCAAAAAAGCACTTTTGGGACATTTCTTGATCATCCTTTACAAAAAGTGTGAAATTTGCTAAAGGAGGCTCCTTTCAAACCATGACAGCTTTGCCCCCTTCATTATAACAATCATTTTCACAATGCTCCTCAATATCTATGGAGATCTTCAATCATGGTTGGCATCTCCTTTTTACAACACAGTCCTTTCAGAAGTCCCAAGAAGGTTTCACATCCGTTCGTACACTGATTCAGGTGGTTCTGAGGAGACAGATAAACCCCCAAGTGGCCGCAATGACTTTTCACTCCCCACCAGTCAGTTAGAACTGAAGAAGCTTCTTGGATGAGAAGCTACATGTTTTCAGAGCAAGAAAACCAACAAAAGTCTCATTATCTTTGGGATGCTACTCAATGATCAACAACTGTTCCACCTTCCTCGCCTTGGGTGTCTCAAAGATCCCTCCACCAGCCAATAGTCCCCAAAACAAGAGGCAGCCGGTGTCCTCCTTCTCCCCACCCATTCTTGCTTATTGAGGGAGACAGCTTTCCATCTTATTTGAGCCACTCCCTTCTTTTTAAGAATCACATCTCCTCTTCTACTTGCTCAGAGGAAAGTCCCAGCACCAGGGAGAAACATTCCAAAAGGTTTTAGAAAGAGGAACAGATCAAGAGGCATCCCTTCCTGAAATCTCTTCACCTTCAGATGATCTCAAGATCCAAGTTACATATTTAGCATGCCTTGCTAAACTATCCATTTTCTTCCCTGCTCCAAGACATTCTTTAGTCCCGTCCCTCTTAATTGTAAGTCATTATAAAAACTACATAGCTTCCATTTTTTCTCTCTGAATTCATGGAGATCTAACCTTAACCCTAAGTGGATTTTCCCATATATTTTACCAGGAAACTTGGATAGGGCAGCCTTAAAAAGTCAGCGCCCTCCCAAGCATGCCAATATGCTACGAATCCATTGGTGCTGTTTAAATTTTCCCTCCCCCCCTCCAATTACTGTCATCTCAAAATGCAGTAGCTTATTGAATGGATTTCTCTTTAAATCCATAGCAGATGTGAGTTTGACAGCCAAAAGAAACATAATAGATTTAGTTCAGCTTATAATGACAATCCTGGAATACTTAGCTTGGGCCACCATCCTCACAAAAATCCCTCCCTTGTTAGCATTTTGTGCTTCTTGGATGGCATCGGTGTCACCCCTCTCCTTGAGGCATCTGGAAAGGATATCTGGAGCTCATCTAGACTTACCTCCCGGTCAAGGAAGATGCCGATATCCTTTAATCAAATGTCATGAATTTCTCTTTGGTTTTAGAGAAGTCATTCTTTTCTTCTTCAAATAGAGGGAGGAGATGTAATCGACCTATTACTTTAAGCCATCACAGAGCTAGAGAGATTTCTTCTTCTTCTTTCTTTTTTTTTCTGGCCAATGAAATGGGACTCCTCTACTACTGGACAACCTTGAACAGATGGAAGGGTTGTCAAGGAATAATAAAGAGCCCCACAGTTACAAATCGGTTTGAGTAAAGGAATGGCGCCAGAGCACATCATAAAAGGTTTGCATGGATCAATGTCTTCAGATAAATCTCAGGTCTGTAACTGAAGAACTTTGCAGAAGGTTTCTCTTGGAGCCTCTCTTCTCCTCCTACTTAGGCGCAATTAAAAGTGTCCATTATTTAAGAGGTATCCAAAGCTTGGCCTTGGGTGCCCCTTGAAACCTTTGGCTCGAATTAAGAAATGGAGAAGTCAGAAGGTTCCTGCCATGGTCACAGTTGAGATTATATATCGCTTTTCGGTTCTATCCAGAACTTTGTAGGCCTTCGATTAGACAATGAAAGAATATATTTTAATGTATACGTGTGTATTAATAGTAGAATTATATTCTATATTATAGAATTATGTATTAATGATTGTGATTGGTACTAGGAATGTATATTGAGGCAGTGAAAAATGAAAGATTGAAGGATGAATTTTTGATACAAATTGATGTGAAGAGTTAACTAAGGGAAGTAAAAAAAACCCACGTCTTTGAATATTATAGTGATATGGGAAGAAAGGTTTAGAACTGAAGGGTGATCGTAAAATATATGTGTATATAATATGAAGCAATGAGAATGAAATGTAATAACTAGGAGTAATGATATTATGTTTATTGTGCTGAAATGTATGATACCCAGATATCACATTATTCACGCATTGATATGTATAAACAATATAAAATAAAAAACTTGAATGAAAAAAAAGAGAACTTTGTAGACCTTCCAATTCCTTTGCGTAAGACCTTCAACTCGTCATGAGATGTTTCGAGGAACATCTCATTTCAAGGACATTCTTTCTTCCTCACAAAGAAAAGACATTCGCTCTTTCAAAATTGGACTCCAGGTAGATCTGGCTATTCTTAGATGATACCCTAATCAGGAGCATTGGATTAAATTAAAGTTCAATTATTTCATTTCATTTAAATTATTTGAAATAAGTTTATATATATGGATGTATGTATATATAGGTAGTCCTTGACTTATAGCATTTCATTTAGGGACCGTTTGAAGTTACTGGGAAAAAAATGACTGTTTTTCACACAGTCATGTGATCAGAATTCAAATACTTGGCAATTGACTCCTATTTATGACGGTCGCAGTGTCCTGGGGGGGATCATGTGATCTCCTGTTGCGACCTTCCAGCAAGCAAAGTCAATGGGGAAGCCAGATTCACAGAACCACCATGGTAATAACTTAACAATGCAGTGGTTCACTTAACAACCGGGGCAAGAAAGGTCATAAAATGAGGTGAAGCTCACTTAACAACTGCCTTGCTTTAAGCAGTGGAAATTTTGGGGTCAGTTGTGGTTGTAAATTGTGCACTACAGCTGTTGTGGTCCATCAGCAGCCCACAGAACTAGCAGCGGAGTCGGACAGTGAGGAGGCTGGGAAGGACCATGGGTCAGTCCTGGAGTATGGGGAAGGCTGGGATGAGGGCTCTGCGTCAGAGGCAGATATGGGGCCAAGACCATCTGGGAGTGATGTGTGGACTCCGGAGCCTCCAGAGGCGGACAGCATAGAGGCAGAGGATCAGGAGAAGCCTGTTCCTAGTGCATGCATGCGCAGAGCTGCCAGAAGGCAAGAGCAGCTAAAGCAAAAAAGGACAACTCGGGAGTAAGGCCAGGAGATGATTGGTCCCTCCCATAAGTCTTAAAAGAGCAGCAAAGACTCTTGGGCTCTTTGTAGGAAAGCAACGTTGCTAAATCTGTTTTCCAGTCGGCATCTCTTGTTTCTGAACTTTATGGGGCTTTGCCAAGAAAGGCCTTTGGCAGAAAGGTCAAAGAAGATAAAGGTTTGTGATAAATCCAAAGGACTTTTTCTGAAGGACTTTGTTTTGGAATTAATTTGGACTAAGCTGGGAATGAAGTAATTCTCAGCTGTTATAATAGAATAGTTTTGTTTGAGGCTAATTGTGTCCTGTGAACTAGGCTCACTAAGTGAGCCTAGTTCACAACAACAGCAGTGGGTTTCCGAAATGCTTACCCCTGGTTAGCCCTGTGTGTGCACACACGCTTCGTGCGCACGTGCGCTTCCGCACATACACCCAGCCTCAAAACTGTGGCTAAATAGAACGTCTTTACACCAGTCGCCGCTACCAATTCGCCTGAATCGGTCCAAACCAGCTGAATACCACCATTGGTGCACTACCTGTACACTCAACACTTTACACCATAAACTGGTTAAAATATATTCAACTCCTTTGTAGCTGAGTCCATCCTATGGACACTCAGAGTTGCAGGAATGTCAAAGGAGGATTATTCCAGGCCAAAGAGATTCAGTCTTGAGAATACCATCATTTCTAGAGCAAGTCAAGATTGGTGCCAAAATCTCTGGAGCTTTTTTTTTTAATGCCCTTTTAATGCGTGGTTTCTCAGGGAAACCTCCCTCTCCCCCACGCCTAGCCCGTGACCCTATTTTGTCTTTCTTCAACCTCTCGACATTCCTCCTCCATCTCCCCCTCCCCTCCTTCCCAAGTTCTTGAAATCCTTCCCATATATTTAGGAACTCCGAGGTCAGAAACCCGATCGCGGTGCTAAAAAGGCACTAATAATTCCAGAGGGTTAAAATACAGACTTTAACGATTACAGCAGATGGCTTGACGAGTGCACCGCCAGGGTCAGCCTTCAATCCCACACTGCTTGACCAAAGATAACCCCTGACCCTTTCTTTGCTTTCTGAACTGGGGGTTTCAACTCAACCCCACCCCTCTCGGGAGCAATACGTCCTTGGCTGCTCCTATCAGAGAGCTGATGGCCCAGCCAGATATGTAAAAACATAAAATGCAAAGGGAAACCCCGGTAGTGGTGATGCAGGCTTTAAAGATTGCCATGCCCTCATCTCCATGGGGTATTTTTGCTCTTCTCTCCTGGAATTCAGAGTTTGGGAGTGCAAAATAGGCGCATGCATTACTGGGCCCCAAACCTTGGGAAAGTGTGCGTTTTTATCCAAGTCTGATTATTGGGCGATGCAAAACAACTCTAGGTTCTTGACAGATCAAACGTCATCTGTTTGCCAAAATGGGGTAAACAAAGGAATAGTTTCCTTGTGGGCCATTTTCAACTTGCAAGATATATATGGTTTATATTTAGGAAAACTGTATTGCAACACAGTACAGTTTGGGGAAAAAAGTTATTATAATAGAGCAATTAACCTTACATCTCACCTTGGTGAAGGGTGGTTTTCTTTAGGTGTCTTGATCCAACAGTGATTAAAACAAAACAACACAAAAAAGCAGAAGCCATCATCAGCTAAGGCTTAGCTGCTAAGCCATCGATTGATTGTTGTTTCTCCTTTATAAACCCCCTGGGCTCTCAAACTGCTCAAATAAAATCAAAGGCAGAAGCCAACACATTTTACAGAAGCTAGAGGAAGGTGAACTCAGAATAGAATGGAATAACAGAGTTGGAAAGGACCTTGGAGATCATCTAGTCCAACTCCAGATGGAGCAGGAGTTCCTGTGCCATTCCAGACAAATGGCTGTCCAATCTCTTCTTAAAAGCCTACAGTGATGAAGCATCCACAACTTCTGAAGGCAACTTCTGTTCCATTGGTTGATTGTTCTAACTGTCAGGAAATTCCTCCTTAGTTCTAGGTTGCCTCTCTCCTTGATACATTTCCATCCATTGCTTCTTGTCCTGACTTCTGGTGCTTTGGAGAATCCATCAACCCCCTCTTCTTTGTGGCAGCCCCTCAAATATTAGTTGTCAAATATTTATTAAAGTTGTACCATCAATGCTGTTACGGACTGGTCCCCAACAGGCATCCAAGTCAACCCCAGCGATTGCTCTATTTTGGCAGCATCACCCACTCACCCATTCTTGTTCGTTTGTTTTTTCACAGTTTTGAACTGCCCGCCCCCCAAAGAGGGACTCTGGTTGCTGCATGATACAATATTAAAATATAAGTATGGTATATAACGGTTCAAAATTTGGAAAGAGGCAAGGATGATTTAACACTGTTAAAATTAGTTAAGAGGCAAAAGGAAGTCTCTCGGGGCATTAGCTGGCCCCAGATCTGTGTGCTCCTCAGGGCTCCCCATTCAAAGCCGTAAAGCCATGTTTTGACTCCTTTTCAGAAGACCAGGAAATCGGGGGTCCCTCTCACCTCTAGGGCAGAGAATATTCCACAGGGTGGGGCAACGGCAGAGCAGGGTCTCTTCCTAGAGCCTGCCAGCTGAATTTCTTTAACTGAGGGTACCTGCCCCATACCTTCCTTGCCTGATCAGATGGGATGGGCCAATGTGATGGGATAAAGATGATTCCCTAGGTAGCTCCTGTCATGTGGGGTCTTATGAGATCCTGACTATTGTTTTGGCTGAATGGATGTCCCTAGAAAACACTGTACATAGCAGAATAGCAGGATTGTTCTGATCTAGACATTCCCAAACGACGACGCAAACTCCTTGTGCCAACAAAAAAACCCTTTTTATTAAGTGACTGTGAATTCCTCTCATTCACATCCAGCAAAGTCTTTCAAGGGAGAATTTAGAGTCACAGACCTTATCTGGCTTGGAGAGCTGCCAGGCCGATATCTTCAAAACTTGGCAAGGATTCTCTGAGAGTTCACAAACCAATTAAGCGAACTAATTGTCTCCTGCAAACTCCCCTCCCCATTCACTCTTCTTTTATTTCCTAGGGGAGGGGCCATTCATCGTCCACCTGTGGCCTTACTCCCAAGTCGATCCTTGTTCTTTAGCTCTTCCCTTCGTCTGGCAACTCTGCGCATGCAGACACTGGGAACAGGCTCCAGCTGTACATCTGCCTCACTGATAATTCTGAAGGCAGCTGATAACTGTCTGACGGCCCTGGCCCCTTCTCTGCTTCCGACGCACAGCCTTCCCCAGACTCCAGGACTGTCCCATGTTCCTCCTCAACTTCCTCACTGTCCGAATCCGCTGCCAGCTCCGCTGGCCGCTGGCGGGCCACAACAAGAATAACAGATTTGGAAGGCACCTTGGAGGTCTTCTAGTCCAATCCCCTGCTCAAGCAGGAAACCCTATTCCATTTCAGATGAATGGCTATCCAATCTCGTTTTTAAAATCACTGGTGTTGGGGCACCCACAACACTTCTGGAGGTAAGTGGTCCCACATCTCTAGTGGGAAAAGGACCAGAGAGATTTCTGGAAGACAAAAAGTTGTAAGACCTGCTTCTTCTGGTGAATGGAATCGACCTCTCAGCTTCTCCTGTCCATCAGATGCAGTCAATAGAACAGCGGAAGATGGAAGACCAGCAACACACAGTCCCAGGAGAACCAGATCTCCCTTTTCAAGCTGAGCACTCTGGAACACTTGCCAAATCCAACTGCACACATGGAAGACCACATGGAAAAGATATAATGTCTTTTCCTGCCCTCTGGATGCTTGTCGAAAGCATCTTTTTAATACCTCTGCTATCACCCCAGAAAGCCCCATCAACTCGCCAATGGAGTTGCCTTCTGGGAGTTGTGGTTTCTACAGCCTCACCTTATTCTGTCTTGAACTAGAAGAAGTATTCTTGGAAATTCTGATTCCATAGCTCTGCTCTGCTGTCCCACTGGTCAATCAAACTTTTCCGTCGCAATGCCCAGCCAAGAGTCAAAGTGAGAAAACAAGATTATTATTGATATTTTTTAGAGGGCCAGAGCTGTTTACACCTCGGATTTCAAAGGACTTGCTGGGAACAAAGGATATCCCTGGGACAGCTGTGTTAGGAAGTGCAAGTTATTACAGATGTATTGATATAATCAGGACTTACGGTACAGTTGTTTATAAAGAGCAGCTGTTCAAAAAAAAAAATTCCCAATGATGCTGAAGGCACAAGAATGAGTGATAAAACGTACCTCCATTAAACAGCCTGATCAATCTTATCAGGAAAAAAAACCCCAACATTTTGCCACTGCATACTTTGTGTATTTGCACACTTCATCCCATTTTGGTTTGGCAGTTGGGCATATGATGCTAAACACAAAAAGCAAAGGTTTTCACCCAACACACCAAAGCATTAAACGCCTGGCTTGAAATTTTGGCTTAGCATGTTTGGTAGAACCAGACATTGTCATTTGCAAACCATGTTCAAAGCCATGTGTGAACCCTGACAATGTTGGCTTCTTTCATCAGCATCATTAAATAAACGATCACTTAGGACAATGGGTGAACTGTGGTTTCAATCAGAATAGAGCTGGAAGAGATCTTGGAGGTCTTTTAGTCCAACCCCCTGCTCAAGCAGGAGACCCTATACCATTTCAGAGAAGTGACTGTCCAGTCTCTTCTTTAAAAACTCCAGTGATGAACCACCCACAACTTCTGAAGGCAAGCTGTTCCACTGGTTAATTGTTCTCACTGTCAAAAAAAAGTTCTCCTTAATTCCAGGTTGCTTCTCTCCTTGATTAGTTTCCATCCATGTCTTGCCTTCCGGTACTTTGGAAAATAAGTTGACCCCCTCTTCTTTGTGGCAGCTCCTCAAATTCTGGAATCATGTCTTTCTTTTCTCTAGACTAGCCAACTAGCTGTTGGTGTCTGCTGGACTAACATAAGATAGAAAGAAAACAACTACTGAACTGTAGTTCAAACTACAGTTTGATCTGGTCCAGAGGTGAAGTTCTAATTAACTGTGAGAAAGAGGACAACTAGTAAGGAAGAATTCCATTAGTTGCTAGGTATGAAATGAAAGGCCTTTTTAGATAAGAATCAATGTCTCCTTTTTGTTCACTTCCCCAGTGGGAACTGCTGCTACCTATCCTTTGTTTTGTATCATATTGATCTGGTTTGAAGCCGTTCTTACCCTCCCAAAAGTACAAGATATCCAGCTAAGAGATGAAACTTAAGGAATGCAATGAATACCGACCACCTACTTTGTGATTGAGGCAACACACATGTTGAAAAAATTAAAAATGAATGAATGAATGAATGAATGAATGAATGAATGAATGAATGAATGAATGAATGAATATTTGGCCTTGTTGGAAGACATATCTGGGAGATGTTAGGTTCCCGTGTTGATTGGTATGTAGGTAATACTTTGTCTCATAAATCAAGGTTTGTTTTGTGCTAACCCTGGCTTCAGGTTGCCATGGTCAGCTGTGACTCCCCTGATCAAAGGCAGCATGCCAACTGACTATAATTGCTGGGAGCAACAGCTGAGAGTGTTGTGCGCTTTGCTTTCTCAAGGCATCTGGTTGGTCATTTTTGGAAACCAGATCCTGGGCTTCCTAGCAAATGGTCCAATAACAGTCTCCAATCCCGATGAAATGGATTCCAAGGGTTCTTAAATCTTTCTTTGCTACAGCAAAGCCATACATGTTGGCAAGGTCTCCGCTGAAACGTTTCAAGAACAATGAGAACCAAACAAACATCACCTCGGTATACAAACTTTCTGATTTTTGATTGATCAAGAACTTTTGGGAGACTTCTTCCGATATTTGAAAAATCCTGCTTCCTGCCAATTCTCTGCAGAAATGCTGGCTCTTGTCAAAGGCTAGAAAATATTGCCAAGGGATTCCTTTCCAGTAAACCGATTTTCTTTTTCTTTTTTCTTTTTGTCATTTCCCCCACCGCAAAAGAAAGCAGAAATGGAAAAAAGAAAAAAAAATTTTCCTAGGATTCTTCATACTTTTATTTTCATCTCCCAACCCCCACCTCAGGATTCAAAATTATGTTTTTCAGCCTAGCAATCTAAAGTTTATGTGGTAGGCAATTGAATCTACAGTATATCTGTTTCTCTTGGTCTGGCTGAGGGTGGGAAATATACAGTCGTAGTATTGATGATGTTACCTAGTTTGATAATGAAATGTCTGCAGGAAAACTACCAAGCTCAGAGAGCACCAAGGACCCCACAATCATCATCTTCTTCTTCTTCTTCTTCTTCTTCTTCTTCTTCTTCTTCTTCTTC
>WNWU01000065.1:4393651-4414539 GCA_012654045.1 Ptyas mucosa | reverse complement strand
GTGTGTTGGGCTATTGCTTTGGGGCTGATTTCTACCATGAGCCCAACTTCTAAACTTCATCCAAAGGAGCACAAAAGAGTCTAAGCAGGAGAAGTGGAGAGAGAACAGGTGAGGACCACCTGTGGCACCACATCATGGTTGGCAACAGCCATAGCCTTAAAGACAGGAGACTCTCAACCATGGATGCTGGAAGACTGAGCTAAGGAAGACTTTGGTTCAGAGTTGAAGGCCAGATGTTCTAGAAGCAACAGGTCCCTAGTCTCGGTAAACAGACAGGTTCCAGGAACACATCTCAACACTAGAATTCCCTAGGTTACCTTGAGGCAGGAGGGGGCTCGTGAATGCTAAAGTGGCTAAAAAATGAACTCAGTGGAAATAAAAAGTGACAGTTTAGTAGCAACAGGGCACGGAGGATCATTTTGAGGGAGGGTTGCAACCATGCTTCTGGATTTCATCAGGAAGAAATCTGCACTTCATCTTAACTCCTTGGTTTTTATTTTTTTTCCTCTTTAAAGCTGTAGACTCGTGGAATGTGATATTGGCTCCCATCTCAACAACTCCCACAAACGAGCCATTATTGAGTTAGCTTGCAATTCTCCAACACAGCAGTTACCAACTTGTGTTACAGAGAAAACAGCTTCTGTTAAGAAATGCCAAGTCCTGGCAGGTAATTGAAGAGAATTACATGGATAGGGTGCTGTAATTAGAGGTAGCTCATTGATAGAGCACATGTTTTACATGCAGGAAGTCAAAGGTTCAACTCTCCAGTTTCAGCAAACCTGGGAAGACCTACACCAGAGAGCTTGAAGAACTTCTACCAGAGGACATAAACCTGGGAGAGAGGTAGACCAACATTATGAGCCATACGTTGGAGGCTGTGGGAGACTATCTGAAAACTCACATACCTGTGTTCACTTTCTCTCTCTGAGCATATGCATACATGTGCAAGAGAGTGAAATGACAATGATGGACCTCTTGCCAGTCTCTAGATTGACTGATCTTCTGAGTATCGTCAAAAAATCTCTCTGATTATTCTGATTGTCCTTGCAGATATAGTCAACCGTAGATAGCTAGCATCTATATGGAGGTCATGGAACATACCTCTTATTAATATTATTTCTGGCTTGGACTTTAATAGATCCAAGGAGAAGGCACTTTAAATGGGGTAATCCATTAAGGTAAAGGTTCCCCTTGCACATATGTGCTAGTCGTTCCCGACTCTAGGGGCAGGTGCTCATCCCCGTTTCAAAGCCGAAGAGCCAGCGCTGTCCAAAGACGTCTCCATGGTCATGTGGCCGGCATGACTCAATGCCAAAGGCACACAGAACGCTGTTACCTTCCCACCAAAGGTGGTCCCTATTTTTCTACTTGCATTTTTTTTACGTGCTTTCGAATGGCTAGGTTGGCAGAAGCTGAGACAAGTAACGGGAGCTCACCTCGTGATGATCTGTATCACAAAAGTTTCCTTGTTTGACCACAATAACTATGAAAAAACTGCCCTCATTAAGTCAGATCCCATACAGTATTTTATTTATTTTACTCTAGTCCAGAATTTGCTATTTGGAATTGTTATTCTCTCAAGATCTCCCTTCTTGCTACTTAACGCTTTGTAGACCTGATGAAGCCAAGAGTGTCTTTTCAAGATCTGTGTTAACAAACAACACAACTATCCGACAGTGAACATGGTTTGTACTGTTTCTATGGTTAGATGTTTCTCCTACAAGGCCATCATCTGAGAACAACAACCATCATCCAACTTTCAGTTGAGCTTCAGCTGTCCCATCTTCACAACTAGGTAAGTTTTGTTTTGATGACCATCTAAGATGAAAAGGAGGTGTGAGAAAAGGTTGCCCTACCATAAATGTAGAATTTTGGGACGGATATAGGTGTTCTGAACTGATAAGCTCTCTTGAAAATGACTGGAAGAATATGAGAGAGGACGTTACTAAAAAGCAAACAGATAAGAGAAGGCAAATGAGAGGTGCTTATCAATTCTGGCACGAAATCAAAAGCTTTTTGCCCATACGAGACAATTCTGAATTCCAGCAAAATTGCTGTCTACCGGGTCCTGGCAGCCCTGAGCAAACACGAATCATCAAAACATAATAGTTTTTGTCTAGCTACAGCAGAAGGTGGACATGCAATAATATTTTTCAATGTTGTTTAAGAGTATTTTTAAGGATGTGATTTTTATGTACAGAGGAGTGAGCTCTTTATTTGGTTAATTTTTTTTTTAAAGAGAGAATTCACAACCATGAATCTTCTTCATAAACAAAGTCTGAAAGAAATGGAAAGGTTAAGGAAAAAAATCCAGAAGAATCAAGAAGCAAATGTATGATTTTTTTCCCTCTTGTCACCTAATGGGACATGGTTTGCTCTGGTGGCTGGAAGGCAGGATCAGAAAGGAAAACTCAACATGGATTTAGCTTTTGTTATAAAGTGTGGGGGGGAAACCCGCTTGACCAATGAAGACAACTGACTGCCCTTTGATAAAAGAAAACCCTCAAAGGTTATTGAAGTAGAAGAGATGCCTTCATAAATCACAGAGATAGAGACACAAATCTGCCGGTGGATTTAGCCAAGATGGTCTCCTTGTTCCTCCACATGTAAAGACAATAACTCCCTAAATGGAAGGTGTCAAATTCTTGTCTTCCTTCTCTACTTTTGGCCTTCCTTCCCAAGAAAGATCTCAAATGAACCATTGCGTGGAACCAACTGCCAGTTCAGGAGGAGTTTTGACTTCTTGTGTCTTGGCTACGGTGTGACTTTTAACGTTTGCTTTGTAAACCCCTCCATGCCTTTCCAGAGAACGAGGCCAAAAAAAAAAAGCACATTAAAAAGGACACGCACACCTCCTTCTGTCCTCCTCCACAATTGAGTTCTGATATTTCTTTCAATATTATTATTGTGGGTGGTTTCTCGTTAGTTCCCGGCTGATCTCTCTTTTGCAAAACTCAGCTTGAACCATCTTTCAATTAATGGATGCATTTGGAATGGTTGACACCTCAGTGTGAAGGATTTCTCCTGAGCAGCTTAACACCCAGGGCAGCGGTTCAACCTTTGCCACAGCTGCTTTATCTCTGATGCCCCCCCCACCCCCACCCCCTCTGTCCACCCCTAACCAGCCTTCAGATTAGCCTCTGTCCCTCTCTCTTACCTACGCTTGCCCCATTGCTCGCTCTGAGGTCCTGTCAAAGCTAGAAGTAAAGCTATAAATTTCCCAACCGCCCCACTGTGCACCCTTGTTCAATTACCGCCGATGATAAACCCCATCCCATCTCCAGATGTTACCAAATCCTAACGTTACGTGAATCCTACAAGCATCAGGAAGAAAGCAACTCAAAGCAACCATAATTGCATCTGAATGGAACTGGATGTGTTTCTGGAAACTAGCTTTTTAAAAACATAGTCAAAACTTCAGAGGTCTCTTTTCTTTAGTCTCTGCTCAGTGTGGGATCCAACTTGGAAAGCTGGCCATATGGTTCTTCTCTGAAGACCTCCAGAGAAAAAGCACTGAGCATGAAGTTTAGTATGAATCAGTCTGTACAAACTACAGAATAACAGAGCTGGAAGAGACCTTGGAGGTCTTCTAGTCCAAACTCTTGCTTCAGTAGGAAACGTTATACTATTTGGGACAAATGATTGTCCAATCTCTCTTTTTTAAAAAAAACCCTCCAGTGATGGATCACTACAACTTCTGGAGGCAACTTCAGTTCCATAATTTCCCCAACTGCAGCTTATCTCCTTCCCAAGCCCATCCTCTCAAAGATAAATACAGATCTGCATTCTCTACAATGAATCTGCAATAGATTCTTTTAATTATATTCATTTTGGAAACCATCCGGTGGTTCAAAGACATTGTGGACCATGATTTCATTTCTCTTGTCTAGCGATTTTGCAGTTGCTGTCAACTTCAAAACACATTGGAAGTCCTAAAGGAGCTTTTTCAAAAGGCAATTGGACTTTGCTTTTCCTCGAAGATGTTTCGCTTCTCATCCAGGAAGCTTCTCCAGTTCTGATTCCAGTGTCTTCAGTGTCAGAACAGAAGAAGCTTCTTGGATGAGAGGCGAAACATTTTCAATGAAAAAAATGTTGGCATGGTTTTGCCCAAGTCTTCCAAATCTACAACTCCCAAAAGCTTCAGAGATTCTGAGAGCTCATCAGCATCTGCTTGTCCCAAAGGTGCCTTTTTCAAGGGGCAACTGGACTTTCTTGTTTTTCTTTGAAGACGTTTCGCTTCTCGTCCAAGAAGCTTCTTCAGCTCTGACTGGAATCATGTCCTGATGCGTTTGTTTCATGATACAACCTCCGAGTGGCCTCAACGACTCTCTAAAAGGATGCAAATGACCAGCTGTCTGCAAGGAGTATAAATCCCTCCATTCCCCACCATCCAGTCAGAACTAAAGAAGCTTCTTGGATGAGAAGTGAAATGTCTTCAAAGAAAACCAAGGAAGTCAAGTTGCCTCTTGAAAAAGTACCTTTGGGACAACCATGACCTGGATGACTGAGAAGCTCCCTAGACTTCGTATCTGAAGCTCCATATCTGAAGTTTCCTCAGAAAGGAAAATCTCTGAATGTTTCCATCCGCACTCTTAAACCTAGGAATGTTTAGTTTAATGCCCTACGCAGAGCTCGGACAGGTGCTCTCAATAAAGAACATTTTTCACCTTATTCATATTTCCCTCAGTTCCTTTCCATCCAGGCACAGGGCCATCCATTCAGCTGCAAGTTTTCCTGGCTTAATGGAGGGAGGGGGGAAAAATGGGGGAAGGAGAAAGTAAAGCAAAAAGTTGTTTGAGATTATGTGGAAATAAGTTAACGTTGGCCCCAACTATAAGGAGCTGCATGACTTTTTCAGGCTAATTTCCTCGTTTGGCCTTTGGAAGGCATTCCTGCAAAATTTAAGTGAGACCAAGATAAAGAAGTAGGTAGGAACGTGGAAAGAAAGAAAGGAAAAAAACCCTGAAAGTTTATTTAATTGAATTTGCACTTCATGAAAATTTCTTTTTAAGAATTAAGCAATGTTCAGAGCAGTGATGGGTTTCAAATTTTTTTACTACCGGTTTTATGGGTGTGGCTTGGTGGGTGTGGCGTGGCAGGGGGAAGGATACTGTAAAATCTCCATTCCCTCCCCACTCCAGGGGAAGGTTACTGCAAAATCCCCATTTCCTCCCGATCAGCTGGGACTTGGGAGGCAGAGAATAGATGGGAGCGGGACCAGTCAGAATTTAAAAAAATAAATAAATTATTGAGTATTTTACATTTTAAAACCAAACACAAAATAGCAAAAGAAGTCAAGAGACAAAAACCAAAAAACAAAACACACGCACATCAAACGTTAAAATACAATAATAACAACAGATATATACAATTTTACAACTTTCTGCATCGACTTTGTCTTTACTCTTAGCTTTTATCCTCCCTCTCCTTCTCCCTATTTTTAAATATTCATAATTAACTGTTTTGTTAGCAGGATCATTATTTACATTTATATCCAGTATGTTAATATCAAATTTCGTCAGTCAGAATTTTTACTACCAGTTCTCCGAACGACTCAAAATTTCCACTACTGGTTCTCCAGAACTGGTCAGAACCTGCTAAAACCCACCTCTGGTTCAGACGATTGCTTCCCCATGTATATCATAGTTGTCCCTTTCGGTTACACGAACGTGTTAACTCAATGCTCACTTACGAGCTTTTGAAGCTCTCGCATAACCAAGATGCTTTTAAATGCTTCTAAATTAATCGTTTATTGCAGTGGAGGAATATATGGATTTTATTAGATTTACCATGCAACAAATTGTACTTGGTGTTGGAGAAGGGCAACTCTTTCAGGTTCATTGAGATAACGGGCTCAGTTCAAATGGTTATAATAAATAAATAATGCTTACCCCCTTTTTTAAAAAAATGGTCTCACCGTTCTTACTAAGTCTTCCTGTTTGCTTTGTTTTAAAAATCTGTATTCCCCAGTGGCAGCAAGAAGAAACAAAAGCAGATACAGTATAGTAAATTAAGGAAGTCAGTCAAATTTTACAACACTGGATGCCTTGTTTTGCCTTGTTTTCTTCATATTGGCCCAACTAAACCTCTCCTCACTTATTGTGTTGCTGTTTCAAAATGTTTGACCCTTCAAAGGATGAAAAAATTTATAGGTGGAACTGGAGACAGTTTGTGCAGCCCTGAAATTGAAGGGTGGGCGAACAACCTCTTTCCAACTTAGGAGCAAAAAAAAATCAAAGGGCATTTGCAAACTAGGTACTCATATTTCAGCTGACACCCTGACATCTACATTTTTCACATCTGGCTTTTGGATTAATTTGCCCCATCAATGTTGCTAGACTGCAGAATCTGTAGGGTAGCTCGGGCCGAGATGAAAAAGGACCACCTTATCTGTTCCTTTCCCGGAGAGAAAAATGTGACTCAAAATGTAACCAACAGAGCTGTGTAAAGTAAGAAGAAAAATGTAGAAAAGTCACAGGCACGGACTCGGAGGAAAGCCAGGGAAGGGAGAGATCAAAAGTCACGGCACTTCGGCATATCTGATTTAGTACTTTCCTGAAATATCTGATTTAGACCTCCGGACAGGTCTGGGGTGTAAGAAGAGACAAACGAATCATTCAGAAGCGATTTTGTGTTGCTTTATGGTATGTCAAGCTTGCAGAACAAAATGGAAAAAAGAATTTTGTCGCATCGGGCTCAGTTTTGAGTTCTTCGCCCGCCGTTTCTACACAGGTTATTTACAATCCTTAAAATATACTTCATGCTTGGATTCACTTGGATTACGCAAAGAGCCACAAAAATGTATGGGCCGAAACAGCACTGCTCAGAGAACATAGACGCAGCCCTACAGACGAAGAGGCTGGTAGTTTTTCAAAGAACTTAATGCCATCTCATGAAGAGCAACTTTGTAAAGATGGTTAGGGCTTATTTGCTTATTTGTTGAATTATATATGGCCAAGATGCTTTCGGTTAAAAAGAAAGCATCTCTGAAGCACTTGGATTAACTGGAAGGAAATTGGCGTGGCTAAAACTTCAATGCATTATGTAGCTAAAGTTATGTGAGGGAGATTGGCAGTTTCTAAATGTGATATATAAATAAATAAAGTAAAATAAACAGGCATGGCCAGTGCATGGTTCATTACCTCCCATTTTAATCCCGAACCTTTCTGTGCAATGGGTTAATTCTTCCAGACTTTAAGTCCCTTCTAAAATAATCATAAAATCGAAAAGCCCCTTTAACTATGAATTGGAAATAGGCATTTTAATACTTTTATCATTTACTTGGCTGCCTCGTTTACCTCTAAGAAATTTTTAGAAGCCCACCTAGCATTGGACGGTGGCTAAATTTTTGGATTTAGCCTAATCCAATAAAACTGTCACCCTTAAACAAAAGTGTAAATCCAAGATCACAAATAAAGCAGCGATCCAAGACAGCCATTTTAATTGTGTTAAGAAATGCTGCCCACATCCTCTTTCTTCAAAAATTCTCGGAAACTCTAAAACCTAAAAACTGTTCAAACAAGAAAATGAAGCCATCTCAAAGATCTAGAGCAGTGATGGCGAACCTATGTTAAGTGTGCCAGAAGTGGCATGCAGAGCCATCTCTCCGGGTATGCCAGCTGTTGCCCGTTGCTCTTCCAGGATCTGGTGCGCGCTTGTGGGCTGGACAGCTGGTCTTCGCGCACGTGGGAGCACCAGAAACCAGAAAAGCAGCGGGCAACGGCTGGCGTGCGCATAGAGATCTGCATGCTGAGCTTCTGGTTTCTGACCTGCATGCCAGGTAGTCTTCATGCATGCATGGGCACCAGAAACTGGAAGGCCAGGTGACCGGCGCACATACACACATTGGAAACAGGAAGCTCACCTCTTCTGTTTTCCAGCGCTCTCATGCGTGTGCACCGGGGAGCTGCTCTTCCGGTTTCCGGAGCTCCCCTGCCCACGTGCTCCCGTTTCGGCACTTGGTGCCAAAAAGTTTGGCCAACACTGATCTAGAGTCAAGAATCTCCCCCCCCCCCTTCTTTTTCTTCTTGCAATTGGTAACAAGGGAACAACCTTGCCCCGAGAATTATAGTTCGATTTCTATATACATGCAAGGCCTCCACAAATGGTACAAATTAACTATTTATAGAACTAAGGGGATCACCAGCCCATACACAGATGGAACCAATTCAACCAGACCGCTGTGTCAAAACCTCAGTCACAATTGCTAATCCCTGGGCCTTGATTTAGGCCAAAATGTGGCAGCTGATCAGTTCTTGAGATAAACACCTCAAACCAGGCATTCCAATTTAGCTCCGATAAGGCAGCTTTGACATCACTGAACTACCCCAGTAGTGTAAAGCAGTTAATTAAGTTTCATTATTATGCTATGGATTTGGCAATTAAGTGCAAATTATTAATCTAAGATGGAACAGATGTAGAAAGGTCAGCGCGTGGAAGAAACGGGGTTGGGTGGAGGGAGGGTTGAATGTCTAAACTAGAGGAATGGATTTGTTGAATTTGGCAATTGTGGTACTCAAAGATCTGTTGTGCAACATTTTAAATGTATATATATTTGTGCTTTTAAATGTGAGTTTCCTTCAACAGCACAGCTGTTATTTTCATTCTTTATTGAGGGTGGGGGTGGAATCCTTACGTAGCTCTCAATAATTTTATTGCCTAAGGCTTCGGAGAGTATTAACCATGCTTTTTTTTTTTTACTGTTGCAACAACACAACTCATATTCTGGGTCTATGAAGACTACAAAAGGAAAACTTCCAACAACCATTAAGAGGTATGGTTGGGATTTTCTGAAAATGCAAAATATGTTTTCCTCCTTTATTTGGAGACCAAATAAAGACTTGTTCATTTATTATGGTAGGATACATTTGAACGTGTAAAATTTTTCAAACTTGCATTCTGTGTAACCGGAGATTACATCATATGATCAAGTGAACTTCAAGCTCAGAAATAATAAAATGTCTTTCAGTTGCCCCCAAACTCCTTTGTAAAATAGCATGTTCTGATGATCGTGATTATGACCCAAACAATGGAAGAATGTTCCTTCAAGGAAAAAAGCCAAAGTTTTCCCTTTGTATTAAAATATTTCTTCTTCCCCTTCCATTCTTCTTCTCTGCAGCTTTTTTTGGAGAATGGAGTCATCATTGAATCATTCTTATGCACCAAAGAAGGGAGGAAGAGGAAAGGTTAATTAATTTCACTGAAGGTCATACATGCAGTTTACAGTCTAATGAGCAATGGAACTCAGATTTTCTCAAATTCCAGCTTGGCATTTAAAGTCAAGACCACCCTTTCTGCTGGTCTCTTATTATGGGCGATGAAACATCTGCAGGATGAATATGACTCTTTCCCCCACCCCAGAATGTTCACTCCCTATTGTCATTCTTGCTTAGTTTGAGCAAAATACCATTTTAAAAGCAAAGTAACTGCAAAGAAACTTCGTTTCTGTCCCTAGAAACGAACTCAGACAATGCCAGCCTCCACGTTCGTCAACAAGGAAGATCCTAAATGTCGTGCAATAAAAATAAAAGAGACAAGATCTCAGATTTTGCCCTTCACCTGAAGTTTGGCCCAGAGCAGAAGACATGTCGTGGGGAGACGTGAAGCTTGGCGTTCCCACCGGGAAGAAACTTTTCTCACAGAAAAAAACTTTTCCGTTTTCTCAGGCACCCTGGGAATAAGGTGGAAAAACAGAAGGCCTCCTGTGAAGGGAAAGAAAAGTTCAGAGAAATTGCAGAGACTGTTTTGACCCAACATAAATTGTTAGATTTATAAGGACATTTCCAACGGTGACGTGCCATTTCATGCTTCTAAAGTATTCTGCGCACAAATATTTCTCTGCGTCTTGATTTTGCTAACCAAATTTATAATAGCACATCTTTGAAACGAGTAGCTTGAGCGTTGCTTAACCGTGGTTTTTTGGGGATTACAAGAAGAAGATCTCATTGTTAGGCTCATACAGAGTGGCCCGTGGACATCCTCTTGATCTGGATCACTGTAGCAAACTAATTCTTGAATGCCTTATTTTCAAGAGTTGAGTTGTTCCAACTGAGTGTCTTACAAGATGCATGCAACTGGCCAATTTTTTGCTGTGTTTCATCCAGAAACATATTTTTGCATGACTAGAAGTCTCTTTTAATGCACAATTTGAAGCAGTGTGGCCATTCCAGTCTGGGATTTAGAAGGAATGACTCACTTTGATCTCAGGTGCCATTAGAAAAAGACCTTTCATTCAAAGCTTCACCGATACAGAAATGCCTCTTTGAAGATTTGCACAGCCCAAATAATTGTTTCATCCTGGATGGCAAACTGCCAGCTAACTATGGACGTGAACTGGCAAAAAGAGCAAAGACAAGGAAGTGGGGTACGTCCTCACACCGGAGTGGACCTCCCATGAAAGCCAGTTGTGGGCTTGGTCTCAGTTGAGTTAATTTGGCCAATAGTCCATGTGGACTGTTGAGACGAGTTTCATACCAGAATGCAGATTTTGAACAGAAACTGTTATGTGCAAGAGAATTTCAAGAAGTAACCTTGAGATTTCATCTTCAAAGGAGAACCCTTTGGGCCTCTCTTCTTGGGTATCTAGCCCTTTCCTGCTAGATGTATAGCTTCATGGCTATCTTGTTGACCTGGACCTACTGCACAACCCAGAGGTGGGCTTCAGCAGGTTCTGACCAGTTCTGGAGAACCCGTAGCAGACATTTTGAGTAGTTCGGAGAACCAGTAGTAAAAATTCTGACCGGCCCTGCCCCCATATATTCTCTGCCTCCTGAGTCCCAGCTGATCAGGAGGAAATGGGGAATTTACAGTAACCTTCCCCTGGAGTGAGGAGGGAATGGAGATTTTACAGTATCCTTCCCCTGCCACGCCCACCAAGCCACGCCATGGCCGCCAAGCCACACCCACAGAACCGGTAGTAAAAAAAATTGAAACCCACCACTGGCACAACCCAACAAAGAAAATCTAAGTCTTGTCCTGGAGATAGTAACAAACAAACTGCAAAAGGTGAACTCTGCTAGAACATCAGAGAGAGAGAAAGAGGGAGGGAGAGAGAGGGAGAGGGAGAGAGAGAGGGAGGGAGGGAGAGGGAGAGGGAGGAGAGGGAGAGAGATCCTTCCAAATGTGATGTTAGATGGAGATCCCCCAATGTAATTTGATATATTTGGGTGTCTTGGGAACAACGCTGCTTTCTCTTGGTTTCCAAGCTGAAGATTACAAATGCCAGCGTCCTGTTCTTTTACCTACGCAGGGATGGCCCTCTGATCCTTCTCATGTTGGCTTCCCTTGCTCTTTGCATCTGAACTGTTGGTTAAGCAGCAGTGAAAACAGCCATCTGCCCCTTCTGCCTCACTCCACTGCCAGGCTCCAGAAAGAAACTCAACCCAGATCCTTCATTTCACTCCAACCTGCAAAGTAAGCTTGGGCCAACTGTCATAACACCAGCCTTGCCATCGACAGCTCATAAATCATCATAAATCTTTGGTTTCATGGTCCAGGATGGGGTGGTGCCAGGATTAAAAGAGTATGCTCTAAACAAAGAGTTTCTGTAGCCGAAAGGCATGGTGTGCTGTGGGGCAGCAATGGCAATCCTGAAAGGGACCTAGATCATCCCACTGGTATTTAATTAGAATAGAGCTGGGAGGGACCTTGGAGGTCTTCTAGTCCAACCCCCTGCCCAAGCAGGAGATCCTATACCCTTCCAGATAGGTGGCTGTCCAATCTCTTCTTTAAAACCTCCAGTGATGAAGCACCCACAACTTCTGAAGACAAGCTGTTCCACCGGTTAATTGTCCTTACTGTTAAGGACAGTTAATCCATTGGTTTAACTAACAGTTAATTTAATTTATCAGTGGATTGACCATTTTGGTCAGCCTGTTGAGCCCTAACCAGGAAATCAGAAATCTCAACCAGCAGTCCTCAACCACCCCTCTCCCTCTGGAGAACGTCTGATGGCATGCTCAGGACCCAGAAACGCAAAGGTATGTTCAGTCCCAGAAATGATATTGTTGGCTCTCAGTTTGCTGACGATATTTTGTGAGAAATCATTTAGAAACACAAATGGAAGAGTGATTTGCTCCCAAAATGGAGAGTCCAAAAGCAGCTAATCTAAAAACTCAAATTTTCTCACTGATCATTGCAGGGCATTCTTCAGCTGTATGGGACATCCTTTCCTATAACTCCAAGCCAGCAGGCAGGGGTGAAATCCAGCAGGTTCTGACAGGTTCTGGAGAACCGGTTGAGGAAATTTTGAGTGGTTCGGAGAACCAGCAAGTACCAACTCTGGCTGGCCCCAGAGTGGAGTGGGAATGGGGATTTTGCAGTATCCTTCCCCTTCCATGCCGACCAAGCAACACCACGCCCACTGAGCCACGCCCACAGAACCGGTAGTAAAAAAAATTGGATTTCACCACTGGGTCAACCTATTCTCCAAAGCACCTGAAGTCAGACCAAGAAGCAATGGATGGAAACTAAGCAAGGAGAGAAGCAACTTAGAACTAAGGAGAAATTTTCTGACAGTTAGAACAATTAATCAAGGCAACTAAGTTTGCTTTCAGAAGTTGTGGTGTTTGGTCACTGGAGGTTTTCAAGAAAAAAATGGACAACCATTTGTCCAGAATGGTATAAAGTCTCCTGCTTGAGCAGGGAGTTCACCTCCCAAGACCTCCCTTCCAACTATGTTCTTCTGGACATTTGTGGATCTCAGGCTTGGAGAAGGTGGTCCATCCCAAAGGAGAAGACATTTTTGGAAGATGGCACAAAACTCACTTAGTTGAGCTGAGAGCAGGAGGTTTCAATTTATCTAGCCAAATTCCCAGCGGCAACTGGGACATCTATGCCCTTGATGTTTGGTGTTTGCCCTGGGCTCTTCTGGAACTGGAGCTGGATGATCTCCGTAGGAGAACGGTCAGTAGTTCCAAACCAAGCTCTGCCGTTTGTTATCCGAACAGCAATGAACAAGATTCCTTCTCTTGACCACAAAGGGGAATGTTTTTAAAAACTGTTTGTCAAAAGGCATAGAAGAGCAATTTCAGAGATATGCATTATAAAGCGTTCTCAGGTTTCAGCCGCCTGCTCTACATTTTGAAATCTGCAAACGAGGGACTCCCTGGTGAGTTTCTTGATTGTGCACCTGGGGGACACAAGCTTCATTCCAACACAACAGCCAACAACTTTTGTTTGCTGCCCCAGGTATGAGCTCAGAAGGGCTTAAGAGTCTTCCTTGTTCTTCCTTACAAAGCAACTTTGCTTTCTGAAGAACACGGAAAGTTCTTTTAAAAAAACATAGAGCTTGAATTTTTGTGACCTGATTTTCTAAAATTTTAACTCTACCTATTAATGCTTGCACGTTGATCCTTTAATTTTTGTGTGTATATATTTAATTTTGAATACGTACCGTGTTTCCCCGAAAATAAGACCCTGTCTTATATTTTTTTTGAACCCTGAAATAAGCGCTTGGCCTTATTGCCATGTGTTCAAAAGCCCGACTGGGCTTATTATCAGGGGAGGTCTTATTTTGGGGAAAACAGGGTATACTTTTACAGCATCTGTGGGTCTGGATAAAAGGTAAAGTTGTGTAAAACATATGTGCTAGTCATTCCTGACTCTAGGGGGTGGTGCTCATCTCTGTTTCAAAGCCGAGAAGCCAGCGCTGTCCAAAGACGTCTCCGTGGTCATGTGACCAGCATGACTAAACACTAAAAGCGCACGGAACGCTGTTCCCTCCCTACCAAAAGTGGTCCCTATTTTTCTACTTGCATTTTTTACGTGCTTTCGAACTGCTAGGTTGGCAGAAGCTGGGACAAGGAACGGGCGCTCACCCTGTTACGTGGCACTAGGGATTCGAACCGCTGAACTGACGACCTTTCGATCAACAAGCTCAGCGTCTTTAGCCACTGAGCCACCGTGTCCATATAAACCAGCATGGAAGTTGTAAGTGGGAGGACATTGTCCTTAGTTGGCAACTTGGAAGCCGTTGCCAGTGCATTTCAAGCTAGGAAGGATTTTATTAAGCCATCTTAGAGCCAAGCCACCCTGGATCCAGCACAGGAGTGACCTACAATTGAATAACCTGCACTTCAGTTTATGAAAACCTCTGGGCCTTGAACTGAGTTCAACAGTGACCACATCCAGACTGATTCAGTCATTGGAGAGGTGCCGTCGTTCTTTGAAACCATCTCCTTGGAAGTAGCCAGGTTCTTCTAGATCTCAGCAGCTCAAGGCTGCTCCTATTTTCAGTCCTTATTTTCTGGCTCATGAAAAGACATGCCCATAGGATCTTTGGCCATCATAGCTACTTATGTACCAATAGAAGAGAAGCTGAACAAACAGTTCAGGGTTGAACTGTGAGGTCTTTGGTGCTCTCCAAGCTCGGTTGTCCTCTTGCACACATTTCATGGCCCATCATCAGCACTGAGAGAGCAATCCCCACTTCCTCCTAGCACTGATGGTGTTCCCTAGTTGGGTCATGAAACGTTTGCAAGAAAACCAATCTCAGAGTGAACCAAGAACTCCACAATCCTCCTGTTCCTCCACTCCACAAACCCTACTCCCTTCTAGCACTGATGATGTTCCCTAGCTGGGTCATGAAATGTCTGCAAGAAAGCCACCAATCTCGGAGAGCACCAAGGACCTCACGATAATCCTCCTCTTCCTCCACTCCACAAACCCTCCTCCCTTCCAGCACTGATTGTATTCCCTGGCTGGTTCATGTAACGTCCACAAGAAAACCACCAAGCTCAGAGAGCCCCAAAGACCTCATGACTACTTTGACGTTATGCTTCTGAACGTTCTGCAGCTAAAACTTAGCATTCAGACGCTTGGTTCCTCCACTCCACCAAGATTCTTAACCTGGCCAATTTTTGCATAAGGGTTGACCAACAGCTCTTTTCAGAGAGGGTCAATCTGCATTGATTTGATTTGACACTTTCCAATTTTTTTTTGTCCCGGCAAAGAAAGCCATTTATTAGCCTTTTCTCCCAAAGGCTGAAGGAAGTCTCCTTTCTCCAAAAAAATGTCTTTTTGGGGTGACTTTCCACACAGGTCTACAGGTCCTCCTCCTCTTCCTCCTCCACTGCCTCCCCCCTTCCACCACCCACCTAGCCAAATCACCTGAACTGGAAAGTCGTGGCAGGCAAAAGTCCATGCAAAAAGCACGGGGGCAAAACTATTTCAGCATCTGCTAATCACCCCCAAAACTAAAGCGCCAGTGTGCCTGACAAAAAGAGAGAGAGAGAGAGAGAGAGAGAAGCCTGCATTTAAAGATCTGCAGCTGCAGAAGCTCATATTTCCCCCCCCCCCCCATTTCCCCCCCCCCCCCCCCGCCCCAACAAACAGGCCTCAGAAAAATATGCCAGCCAGAAATTCTCCATGTTACCGAGAAACATTTCCTTTTTCCCCGTTCTCCCCTCCATTAGTGTTATTACATTGCTCCTGGGGAGAAAAAAGAGAAGCATGACCATGGACTGGGTAGGTGGGTGGGTGGGTGGGAGGGGATATGGGGTGGGAGGGGGAGGCTGGAGAGAAAGGACCGATTTTTCTAGCTTTCCCAGCATATTTCACTCCCCCCCCCCCCCAAAGTTCAGGAGCAGTGTTAAAAGAAGCTGGGGTGGACAGAGGGAGGAGGAAGGCCGGGAAAAAATATTTTTAAAAAAGAATCCAAGCCAAGTCTAAAGAGGAAAGAGGGGAAGTTGCTTGGAACTCAGTGGGCTGATTTGAGCTGGCTAAAACGAAGGCTCTGGGTAACCTGCCCTTTCTTGTTTTTTCTTTTGAAGACGTTTTGCTTCTCATCCAAGAAGCTTCTTCAGCTCTGACCGGATGGTGGGGAATGGAAGGATTGATATTCCTTGCAGACAGCTGGTCGTTTGCATCCTTTTAGAGAGTCGTTGAGGCCACTTGGAGGTTTCTCTGTGTCCTCAGGGTCACCCGAGTGGGGCTCCTGGTTCCTGTAGTTTGCAATTTGTCCTCTGGGAATCCATTCCTCCTCCCACACCATTCCAAGGGTGTTTATCCGAAATTGCATAGCTAAAAGTCTGTAGATTCTCAGTCCTTCAGGTCATGGTTGTGATTTTTCAGGAGGCAACGGGACTTTCTTGTTGTTGTTTTCTTTTGAAGACCTTTCGCTTCTCATCTAAGAAGCTTCTTCAGCTCCGACAGATAGTAGCAAGGGGTGGGTTCTACATACCTTAACTACCGGTTCTGTGCATGCGCAGAAGCGTTTTGATGATGTCGGGGTCAGTGGGCGGAGCCTCCCGCCGGTTTTACTACCGGTTCTATAGAACCAGTGCGAACCAGAGGCAACCCATCACTGGTTAGGGATGGAAGGATTTATATTCCTTGCAGACAGCTGGTCATTCTTTGGAAGAAACATATTCAAAAGAAAAAAACAAGGAAGTCCAGTTGCCTCCTGAAAAAGCACCTTTGGGACAACCACGAACCGGAGGACTGAGAATCTCTACAGATTTCTAACCCACTTGATAGCTGCAAAGTCCTTTAAACAGGTGCAACGAATTATACAAGGAACTTTGGGCTTTTGCATTTGCATCCTTTTAGAGGGTTGTTGAAGAACTTGGAGGTTTATCTGTGTCCTCAGGGTCACCTGAGTAAGTACACCTGGTTCCTGTAGTCTGCAATTTTTCCTCTGGAAATCCATTCCTCCTCCCACACCATTCCAAGGGGGGTTCATCCCATTGCAAACAAGTTGCAAGGATCCAGTAAGGAATGGGGCAAAAGAGGGCCATGAATGATCCGATCCGTTCAGTTGATCAGAAAGGAAGGCGCGAGGCATGTCAAGGAAAACCTATCCCTTTTGAAGGACAGTATATAAGATCGCAGGGATTTCGTTTGTGCCTCAGTCCTTTCCTTCTGCCCACCATCGTTGGAAGCAAACTCTGTGTGTGAACCTCCTCAGGGGTAACTTTGCCCTTGGGAACTGCAGGTCATGAGAATCCTGGCAAGATCCTTCTCTGTGGTCCTTCCAGGAAGACCAAAAAAAGAAATTTTACAGAAGTGAGGTTTCGTGATGGACTGGTTGTTAAATTGCATTGAGTTATAGTTTGAATGACAATCTCCTCCTCCTCTCTAGTTCTTCTTCCTCCTCCTTCTCCTCCTCCTCTCCTCCTCCTCCTCCTGTTCCTCCTGTTCCTCCTCCTCCTCCTTCTCCTCCTTCTCCTCCTCTTCCTCTTCCTCCTCCTCCTCCTCCTCTTCCTCTTCCTCCTCCTGTTCCTCCTCCTGTTCCTCCTCCTCCTCCTTCTCCTCCTTCTCCTCCTCCTCTTCCTCCTCCTTCCATGGGTATTTGGAAGAGGTTAATTCAAAAACAAAAAGGAGCCACCAAACATCTTGAGACGGAGCGAGGCTCACTTAGACAATCTGCTTAATTCTTTGATTATATCAGAGAAACTTAAGCCCTTCACTTGTTGATTGAATCCAGGCAGGGGTCTCTCCACGAACCTTTTGGCCCATTTAAAAATTACCATTAAGCTTATGTTTCACTGCCAAATTCAGAACCCTCCTCCCAACAGCCTCCAATGCCCTGGGCAGGATGGCACGGTCTTCTTCAAGGAAGAACATCTGTATTCTCTGGCACATGTGGCATATTTAGCAACCCCTAATCATCATGTAGCTGACATTGGATTAATCTTCTGCCTTGGCTTGGGTTTCCCTTCTTTCTTTCCCTCTTTCCCTCCCTCCTTCTTTTCCTTGCCTGCAAATCACTGAATGTGCGAGTCTTCTGATTTTTCTGCTGGTGACCGAGCTGGTTCCTCTAAGCTCAGGCTCATGTCATTGCGGTTAACGGTTCTTGTGCCAATGGTCATTTTGAAATGCCACTCACTGTCAATGGGAGCTTTGTGAAACAGGCTGACCTTAGAGTCAGGGCTGAACCAATTCTCTGCAAGACCACAGTGGATGTCACAGATGCTATTTCTTAAATATTGTGGTCGCTCGGCTGTCCTATTTCCTGAGGTGGCCATTTCCCTGTCACTTGCTGTTTCTCATTTTCCCACAATGAATTCATTTTGGTCTGTTGAGGCTCAGCTTTGCAAATGTGTATATTTTAAAAAAAAATCTCCATAACCTTTTTTCTTTTCTTTTCTCAATTATTTTTATTAGGAATGATTAACCGAAAGATCAAGAAGCAACTCCAATACATTATTCTACACATAGTAACAGCAGCGAGAATTGTCTACGTTCAATGTTGGAAATCATAAAATATACCAGCCAATGAGATGATTATATGCAAGATACTAGAATGTGCTGAGATGTATAGGCTCACGTTAGAAATGAAAGGCAAGGAAGGAGCAGAATTTTATGAGGTGTGGGATAAGTGATATAACTGGTTAGAACAGAGAAATAAAAATGTATAGGGATAAATGCAAATACCTGTAAGAGACACATGACACAGTACTGTTAAAAATGATTATTGTTATGTCATTTGAAAATAAAAAATAAAATTCATAAACTTTTTTCTACATTTGTTCTGATAGGCATTTTGGTTATATGTGGATAGATGATAGATGATAGATGATGATAGATAGATTAGATAGATAGACAGACAGACAGACAGACAGACGATGGATGGATTGATGACAGACGGACAGACAGACAGACAGACAGAGATTGATAAATGATAACAATAGAGATAGACAGAAATAGAGAGAGAGATATGAGAGGGATAAAGAAAGAGTGAGAAATAGTCTGTGTATATGCATGTGTACATATACTGTATTTTTATAAATATATGTATATGCAGAGAGATAGGAGAGAGAGAGAGGGAAGGGGATTTCAGTAGGATTCTACAGGTGAAATACTACTTCCTTAATACCCTTCATGACCCAACTTCCTGCTTCTTTCTTACTGACATTGTTTACAAGACATGATAGTCTGCCTTACATGCCCGAATTCTGTGATGGCAACAGGTTTTCTTTCAGCTCAGGAGGTTTGAATCCTCTTTTCTCCCAACCTCCCTGGAATTCAGAGGGTTTCCTGCTCCAGATGAAGCAATTCAGATTGACTTCTAGGTGAACTTTTAATCCTCGATGACACAATCAAGATTTTTGCATGACAATGTCTTCCGGAAAATCCCCTTACCCTGGACTAATCAGGGAGCAGGATAAAAGAATGAGGGGAGAAGTCTGGATCTAAGAATAGGTGAAGTTGCAGCAATGTAGTAGGGTCCAAGAAGTGTCTGGATGATCTTCTAGTATAAAGGTAAAGGTTTCCCTGTCCAGTCATGTCTGATTCTAGGGGGTGGTGCTCATCTCCATTTCTTGCCCAAGGGAGCCAACGTTGGCCAAAGACATTTTCCATGGTCATGTGGCCAGCATGGCTATACACCAAAGGCACACGGAACGCTGTTATATTCCCACCTAAGTGGTACCTATTAATCTACTTGCATTTGCTTCTTTTTGAACTGCTAGGTGGACAGGAGCTGAGGCAAGGGATGGGAGCTCACCTCGTTGTGCAGCACTTGGGTCTCGAACGTTTCCAGCTGACAAGCTCAACATCTTTAACCCCTGAGCCATTGTGCCCCCTGATCTCCATGTTCCTAGGAATGAGACAGGTGTGGGATCTCCTAGTATGCTCTTCCTAGGAACACAGAGAGTTATAATTCAAGAACCTCCAAAGGACACCGACTGCCTTCTCTGATCAAGGCTGGCTGGGGGAATTCTGGGAGTTGAAGTCCACTCATCTTAAAGTTGCTAAGGTTAGGGAACACTGGCTTAGTAGGAGCAGCCAGTAAGTGCCTTAAGTGGTGGGACTCTGGCTTGACTCTGTTGCTGAGGTTAATTTTGCTGACATTCTCCAGAACCTGCCATATCTTGCAGTAACAGGATTGCATTGCAGTAGCGCCAGCTATTAACTTCAAATTTAAAAGGTTCCCTTTCCTCCCTCCCTCCCTTTCCCCTTCATTCTGCTTGATGACAAATCCTGAACCTGCAATCAGGATTGAAAAGGCAGTTTGTTTTTTCAGCTGACTAGCTGGAACTGTGTGAGTCTGTTGGATATGCCATCGTTTTCCAGGAAACTGTGTACGTTTGAAAAAGAAAAGAAAACTTAGATTTGACAAGCTATCTTTTTTTCTTTTTTAGGTATTGCTAATTATGGGGATAGGTAGGTGGGAAAGGAAAGATAACTGTATTTCTTTCATACTACATTGGAAACCACCTCATTAGCTCAAACTGGCTTCACTCATAAAGATATCCCCAAAACTTCAAAGCCAAAACGTGAATTGTGAATACCACTTTATAATGCCTTGGTAAGGCCACACTTGGAATACTGCATTCAGTTTTGGTTGCCACGATGTAAAAAAGATGTTGAGACTTTGGAAAGAGTGCAGAGAAGAGCAACAAAGATGGTTAGGGGACTGGAGGATAAAATTATACAAAGAACGGTTGCAGGAACTGGGTATGTCTAGTTTGATGAAAAGAAGGACTAGGGGAGACATGATAGCAGTGTTCTGATATCTCAGGGGTTGCCATGAAGGAGAGGGAGTCAAGCTATTTTCCAAAGTACCTGAGGGCAGGACAAGAAGCAATGGGTGGAAATTGATCAAGGAGAGAAGCAATTTAGAACTAAGGAGAAATTTCCTGACAGTTAGAACAATGAATCAGTGGAACAACTTGCCTGCAGAAGTTGTGAATGCTCCAACACTGGAAGTTTTTAAGAAGATGTTGGATAACTATTTGTATGAAGTGATGTAGGGTTTCCTGCCTAAGCAGGGGGTTGGACTAGAAGACCTCCAAGGTCCCTTCCAACTCTGGTTATTCTATTCTATTCTATTCTATTCTATTCTATTCTATTCTATTCTATTCTATTCTATTCTATTCTATTCTATTCTATTCTATTCTATCCTATCCTATCCTATCCTATCCTATCCTATCCTATCCTATCCT
>WNWU01000065.1:4377317-4387871 GCA_012654045.1 Ptyas mucosa | reverse complement strand
GGAAGGAAGGAAGGAAGGAAGGAAGGAAGGAAGGAAGGAAGGAAGGAAGGTAGGTCAGGGAAGGTTGTCCATTGGAATTAGGCAGCTAAAAATTCCAAAATATAAAATGAATAGAAGTAGAAAATAAGGATCTTGAAACTACAAGCAGTGGCGTGGACTTCATTTATTTTGACATGTTCGCAAGAGAGAGGATGTCGCTAGAGTGCCAACATGTGCTAGCAGTGTCCTCCTTTGCAGATTCTCTGGTCAAGTGGCAGGGATGATGGTGATAATTGAGAAGGTGGAAGTCTGTCAGGCTTCCCAGGCCCAACTTTCCTTAGACCTTTTTCTAAGGACCTTTTTCTAAGGACCTTCCTTAGACCTTCCTTCTTAAACCTTTTTCTAAGGTTGATGTAGCGTCGCTTAACTTGCATAACAAATTAGTCTGTAGAATGCAGATATTCTTGGCTGCAAACCCTAATCTTCCCTCATGCTGAAAGCTGAAGATTTAAGTCAAATTCTGAAGAGGTCTGGTCATAACCCAGAGGTACCAAATGACTTTTGTTGTTTTTACTCAAAAGTCAGAGCTGGGTTGCAAACTCAGAAGAAAGTCTACAATTCCTTTCATTCTTCTAATATATACAGTGGAGAAGTTTGGCTGGGGAGGTTTTGTAACTTAAGAGACCTCCATCCACCCACCTTCAGAATTCTTGAACTGTGCACATATTAATATTCAGAGAGTTAAAAAGTGACTTTTTGCTGTGCCTGAGCTAAAATTGGCTTGCAGTTGGCGGGATCATCCAAGAAAAGTAGATTTTGACTCCCTGCCGAGGTACCTCATTTGAAACATTTCTCTATTAATCGTTCAAAGCAACTAACACTCTTAGCTTCTGAACAAAAACTACCACTGAAAATATCATGCGTGCCACATCTGGTGACAGAGCTCCTCAGCTATATTTGAGAAAGAAAGAAAGAAAGAAAGAAAGAAAGAAAGAAAGAAAGAAAGAAAGAAAGGAAGGAAGGAAGGAAGGAAGGAAGGGAAAGGAGAAGGGGAAGGGGAAGGGGAAGGGAAGGGAAGGGAAGGGAAGGGAAGGGAAGGGAAGGGAAGGGAAGGGAAGGGAAAGGGAGGGAGGGAAGGGAGAGGGGAGGGGAGGGGAAGAAAGGAAAGGAAAGGAAAGGAAAGGAAAGGAAAGGAAAGGAAAGGAAAGGAAAGGAAAGGAAAGGAAAGGAAAGGAAAGGAAAAGAAAAGAAAAGAAAGGAAAGGAAGAAAGAAAATAGGGTGGGTGAGTGGGTGGGTGAGAGGGAGGGAAGGAAGGAAGATAGGGAGGTGGGTGGCTGGAGGGAAGTAAGGGAATAGAAAGAAAGAAAGAAAGAAAGAAAGAAAGAAAGAAAGAAAGAAAGAAAGGGAGGGAGGGAGGGGAAGGAAGGAAGGAAGATACAGTGGGTCGGTGGCTGGAGGGAAGTAAGGAAAGAAAGAAAGAAGGAAGGAAGGAAGGAAGGAAGGAAGGAAGGAAGGAAGGAAGGAAGATGGGTGGGTAGGGAAAGGAAGGGAAGGGAAAGGGAGGGAGGGAGCGAGGGAGGACAGAAGGAAGGAAAGGAAAGGAAAGGAAAAGAGAAAGAGAAAGAAGCAACTTTCTCATTTATTTTCTCATCTCAGTTTTCAGTTGTACCATAGAGCTGTGATGGCGAACCTATGGCACGGGTGCCAGAGGTGGCACGCGGAGCCATATCTGAGGGCACACGAGCGTTGCCCTAGCTCAGCTCAAGCACACATGTGCCCGCCGGCTAGCTGATTTTTGGGCCTTTCGGGCCCACCGGAAGTTGGGAAATGGGCTGTTTCTGGCCTCCGGAGGGCCTCCGGTGGGTGTTGAGGAAGGCCATTTTTGCCCTCCCCAGGCTCCTAGAAAGCCTCTGGAGCCTGAGGAGAGTAAAAAATAGGCCCACTGTGCCATCACGTGCCAAAAGCGTGGGGAGCATGGGGTGGAGTACGCGCACGTGCATGGGAGGGCGGGGCACGGGTGGGCATTGAATTATGGGTTTGGGCACACACACACACGATCCCCCCGCTCTTCCCCCGCTTTTGGCACACGACGGCAAAAAGGTTAGCCATCACTGCCATAGAGGATGAAAACAAAATAATTAAAACCCATAACAATAGAATAATATTTCACTGATTAAATATAAATGTCAGACACACAGGTTTTATTTTCATATCTGGCAACTATCTGGAATTAGGACATTAAAAAAAATATATTAACAGAGGGATGAGTGAACTGAGATTTCCACAGAATTGAAGCAGCGCTTTGAAAAGGAAAGTGGAGAACGTGTTTCCTTGGGGGAAGGGCTGAACATTTCTTCTTTTCCTAAAAAAGAAAAAAAAAGGAAAGAAAGAAAGAAAAGAAAAACTTGCTTTCCTTCCAAAAGCTCATTCATTGCCAGGGAAACTGAAAAAGGAACGATTGTATAATAGAGTGGCTTTGTTAGTAGTAATGTCACGGGAATTCACCAATCCCAAATTCTGAATAATAATTTTAAAAATACCATGGTTTTTTTTTTCCAAGGCAGCAGAAAAACCACAAATATTTCATCGCCAGGCTGCTTGTCTCCCCGTTCCAGTATCTTTTGGTGGTATCAAATCTTTCCTCTCCCATAATAGTTTGACTTGTATCTCATTATGTCAGCAAGTTAAGTCCCATGGAGTCCAATTCACTTCCAGGTGTCCATGTGGACAAACATTTCAACAGAAAGAGAATATTTGTAGCTCAGGATTGAATTCTACGGTCCTTGGTGCTCTCTGAGCTTCTTAGTTTTCTTGCAGATGTTTCATGACCCAACAAGGCAACATTATTAAGGCAATGGGATTTGTGGAGAGGAGGAGGAGGACTGAGAGGTCCTTGGTGCTCTCTGAGCTTGGTGGTTTTCTTGCAGATATTTCATGACCCAACTAGATAACATCATAAAAGGTTTGTGGAGAGGAGGAGGAGGAGGAGGAGGAGGAGGAGGAGGAGGAGGAGGAGGAGGAGGAGGAGGAGGAGGAGGACAATGACTGAGAGGTCCTTGGTGGTCTCTGAGATTGCTAGTTTTCTTGCATACACATCATTATCCAACTAGGTAACCTATTCAGTGATGATGAGTAAATAGGGGGTTTACTCCCTATTTATATATATTAGCTTGCTGTACATAAAGGCATAATAGCATCGCTCCCATACTCGATATTTGATTACAGGTTGTACAAGAAAGGCCTTCAAAAGGGGTCAGAAAAAAAGGAACGTTGCCAGGATTAGCCCCCTTGAGATATTATTTCCTTCTTGGAAATCAAACTTGGAAGATGCTTCTCCGGATTCTAGGACTATCAGTTTCTGGGAATGACTGGAAAACATGGTTTGGCCCCAATGTCACTGTATCCTATTTTACCAGCACTTCCAATTGGTCCCCGTCATAAAAACATGTTGCGAAAGAAGAATTTTACCAGTCTAGCAGGAGATGGCCTGGAACCCTCAGCACAAACACAACATCCTACGGCCTGCCCAAGAGGTAGCAATGGAAATGGATTTGTTTAAGACCTTGTGTGTAAGTTCAACAACTGACTCCGTTTCATTGTCCATGCTACAGCAGGGAACTGAGCCAGTTCTGATGTTGCGTTGACAGCTTTATGGCCCCCTTAGTAACTATTTTTGAAGAGCAACATTATCTCTGTGATGTAAACAGCTCTTCTATCCTGGCCCTACGATTGCTGTTTGCCACCAAAGAAAGAGCTTCCTTCTAGTAGCTCTTGTGTTTGCGTAGTTGAATGGTGTTTGTGTGGTGAAGTCATGCATTTAAAATTCAGTTTGTTCTGCCTTTTCCTCAATGAACATAGAAATGCCGATATATTAGAGACCCCAACGTTGATCCTCAACACGAGAAGCAAAGAAGAAAAACACATTTCTAGATGATAACTTTAACACACAAATTCCGTGAGTTGTGTTCTAGGGTCAGACGTTGTGTTGGAAGTATACGACCTCAGCATCCTTGCCGTGACATCACTGATACGTGTCAAGATTTTGTTGAAGTTCGTTACAGACAACCCTCTTGCCTTCCGTTACATATTAAGAAGTTTCCTGTGATTTGGTTCTCCCTGGACAATAACATTTCAGCTGAGAGCTGAGTGACCACCATGAGTGGAGAGCTAACATGCCATCACAAGCACATCTCTTTAGTATTTGTTTTCTATGCACAAAAGGGTTGCTTGCGTTGTTTGGTGAAACCACTTGACTCCAAGTGGTGGGGATCCTTGAATTGGGTTTTGAAGTGGGAGAGTGAAGAAAAAACATATTCTAATGATGTGTAAAAGCATTTAGTGTCTGGAACCCGCACTGCATATTGGACATTAATATAATTGAACGTGTCCAGAGATACTTCACGAGAAGAGTCCTCCACTCCTCTGCTCGCAACAAAATACCTTATGCCACCAGATTTGAAATTCTGGGCCTGGAAAACTTAGAACTACGCCACCTTCGATATGACCTCATAAAATCATCTGCTACAATGTCCTACCTGTCAATGACTACTTCAGCTTCAACCACAACAATACACAAGTTTGTACAATAGATACAAACTTAAAGTGAACCACTCCAAACTCGATTGCGGAAAATATGTCTTCAGCAACAGAGTGGTCAATGCCTGGAATGCACTACCTGGCTCTGTAGTTTCTTCCCCAAACCCCCAAAACTTTAACCTTAAACTGTCTACTATTGACCTCACCCCATTCCTAAGAGGTCTGTAAGGTATGTACATAAGAGCACCAGCATGCGTTCCGTCCCTGTCCTAATGTTTCCCCTATTTGTATCTATTTTATGTATTCAGTTCATGCTTAAACTTATATATATTATACATATATACTAATATGTTCTTGGCAGATAAATAAATAAATAAATAAATGTTGACAATAAGGCCCAGTCAGAAAAAAATGAAGAGATCTGAACGTGGGACCATTTGAAATAATTCAGTGGATCAGAAAATTCTCCAAGTTGTTCTATATAGATTGTACATTACAGAATAACAGAGTTGGAAGGGACCTTGGAGATCTTCTAATCCAACCCCCTGCTCATGGCAGGAGTCCTCATACCATTCTGGACAAATGGCTATCCAATCTCTTTTTGAACACCTCCAGTGTTGGAGAATTCACAACTCCTGGAGGCAAGTTGTTCCACTGGTTAATTGTTCTCACTGTCAGGAAATTTCTCCTTAGTTCTAGGTTGGCTCTCTCGTTGATTATTTTTCACCCATTGCTTCTTGTCCTACCCTTCCGGAGAATAGCTTGACTCCCTCTTCTTTGTGGCAGCCCCTGAGATATTAGAACACTGCTATCATGTCTCCCCTAATCCTTCTCTTCATTAGGTTAGACATATGCCAGTTCTTGCAACCATTCATTTTACAGTTTTTTCAACATTTTATGTGGGTATTAGATTTAGCCTACATTTTTCTTTTCAATCAAAGTTTGCTACTGGGAGTCTTTTTTCCCTCCTTTTTAATAAAAACTGCATTGACCTTGGAATTAAAGCTAATACAATCAACATACTACTAAATACCGTTGGGGAATTCCAAAGCGGAGCATAAAATCCCAGACCATTAAAGGATTAAAATTACTCGGTGCTGCAAAGAAGCACAAACATTGTGATTTCTAGCTGTATCTTTAAGGACCAAACATCCTCTTCTTTCTGGGCTCAATTTTCAGAGTGACACGTTTAAACATTTGTGACAAGAAAACATGCATGGAACAATGGAGGTGAAGTGGTTTCTCAGGGAAAATTCGCTTCCATCTGCATTGTCTACCTCACTAACAGCTGTCTTCTTTGGAAACTGTAATGGGGTTTAAAATGCCTATGGAGGCATTATAGGAAATATTTTTTTAATATCCTAAATATCCTAAAAAGATTAAATATTTGATCATTCATATTATTACAGCAGTGAGAATTGTACTCGCACAAGCCTGGAGAATGTCCACTCTACTGACAGATTGTGTAATAATCCGGAAAATTTTTGAGTGTGCAGAAATGGACAAATTTACTATAGAATTAAATAACACGGAAGACTCGGAATACTACTCAGCTTGTGAAAACTGGTATCAATGGATAGAAAATAAAAATAGGAAATATATAGATCAAAATAAGACATAAATTGTGTTTACATATATTTGACCAAGAAGGAATATCTAAGAATATATGAATAGAGTTAAGATTTGTGTATTGTTAGAACGAAGTTGAATTGTACAACTATCATGGACGTATTTTCGTTACAGATGTATTTGTATTAATATTTTAATATTTTAAATTTTAATAAAGGTTTTTTTGAAAATTAAAAATAAATAAATAAATAAAATGTCTGTGGAGATTCTCAGTCATCCAAGTTGTCCCAAAGGTGCTTTTTCGAAAGGCAATTGGGCTTCCTTTGTTTGTTTGCTTGTTTATTTTTTAAATACAAATAATAGAAACATATTACATATACATCTAAATAAAAAAAGAAAGAAAAAAGAAAAGAAAAACATAAATATCACAGTGTACCTCCCCTCCCAGAGACCATTCTTTCCCCTTATAAAATCCCCCCATATTTCATTATAATTGTTTACTTTGATCATCCCCTTTTTACATTTAATTTCTGTTGTTAATTTATCATTTGTTGCCATACTCCAAATTTCATTATACATCTCATTCACTTTGAATATCCCAATTTCGTCCCCAATATTTAGCCACCACTAATCTAGCTAACCACTAATAACTAGACATTTTGCTTCTCATCCAAGAAACTTCTTCTTACATTCTTCAGAACTGAAGAAGCTTCTTGGATGAGAAGCGAAACGTCATCAAGAAAAAAGAAAGGAAGTCCAGTTGCCTTTTGAAAAAGCTCCTTCGGGACAAGGTTTAAAACGGTTTGGTTGAGAAACAAGGAAAACCAGATCAAGATAGAGAACAGGATGGAGGGAAGGAAGGAGGGAAGAAAAGAAAATAACAGTCAGAAAAGACCAAGTTGCAATATTTGATTTGAAACTTGAAATTATGAGTTCTGTTGATGGATTTGAAACCCCAACACAGTATCCTAGATGGGTGAAAAACGCAAACAAATAAGCAATTAAAAAAAGAACCCTTAAAATATATATTCTTCAACATTTGATATCCAAATGTATTTATTGATGGATTGATATCCCCATGTCACAGAAATGCCATTCCGTGATTGATGATTAAAAACAAAGCTAAAATAACCCTCACACACAAAACCAGCCAGAAATCAATGACAACAAATGTACAGATGGAGAACATCAAAATATAATTTACCTCCCAGGATGATCTCATGTAACTTTCTGGTCTCAACCTTGAGGGGGGAAAGGGTTGGTGGGAACAGCCAGGTCCTCAGAGCTTTCCTGAAGGCAAACAAGGTCAGGGCTAGTTTAAGCTGGGGAGGGGGGTAGTGGATGGTCCACAGGGCAGAGGTCGCAACAGTAAAGGTATGCCCCCAAAGTCCCATCTAATGACCTTGTTTTAAGGAGGGTCCTGGGAGACTGTCCATTGTGTTGGATGTGTAGGAGAGGCAGAAGCAACAGAGTCAGGCAGAGCAATTGTGTAGTTGGCTCAGCCTCTACTGAAAACCCCACACAAGAGTTACATCAATGTAGATAAAGGTTCTGGTTCCATCAGAACTTCAGACATGTTTCTATCTGTGTTAATGCTGCAGTGGCTTAGAGCAGTGTTTCCCAACCTTGGCCATTTTAAGAAGTATGGACTTCAACTCCCAGAACTCCCCAGCACCTCTCATGTCGCATCTCATCAAAATGGAGAAGAAGGCCTCTTAACTTCCATTTGAAGGACCACCTCCCATTCCCCATTCAATATTTCTCAATCTTTAAGAGGTGTGGACTTCAACTCCTCGGCTTCACTCAAAAGATGTCTTGGGCACTCAACTGACACTTTTTCGAGTTATTTTGAGCAGCTTTTCCAAAGATCTTCCATATTTCCAACCCTTGCAGATTGACATGGAAGGAGAAGACTACTCCGAATATAGTCAGCCGGTGAAAGTCAACTCTGTTTCATCCATGCAAGGAAGGCTGAGATGGAACGGGGATGGGCCCATTCCGTAGGTGACTCGGGGCGATAGGAAAACTCACACCCTGGTTCATGTAACAAGACGGGTGTAAAAGTCGGTTCCATTTGTTCCTCTTGTGACGGAGCCCAAGAGAAAGGTGTAAAATCCTCATGAGGCCATTTGGCGCTCGGAGTGAACATGGCTCCTATGGGCCAGGATAGAATCAACCTTGCAAAGAGAAGCATCATTGTTTGGAGGGAAGTTTCTCTCTTGATAGGGGGGGAAAAAAGAGAGAGAGAGAGCAGAGGAGAAAAATATAATCCCCGATTTTTGAAATGGATTAACACGGTTGGGCCTCCAACACTTGTTCTGGAGATGATTTGGCAGGAGGCGAAAGGGGGAGGCAGGTAGCGGACCTCTGCAAGCAGCCTTCCATCAAAGCAATATGGAAGTGTTTAAAAGAAAGGGGTGCCACTAAGGGAGGGAGGGTATTTGAGATCTGAACCTTTAAATTACAGCCATTCCTGGGCCTAACGATAAGTAAATAAACAGTTCACAGCTGCGTGGGCTAAACAGAGAAAAACATCCATCTTTGGAGGCGTGATTGCCCAGCGAGTAATTAAGTGTGAAATGTGAGCCCTCCATCATGTCAGCCGTGATACCACGGAGGGTGTTCAGTTGCAGAGCCCCCCCCTCCGCCACCCTCCATCCCAGTCCCAGTGTTAACCCTTTGGGAATCGGTGGACAGATTTGAGAGCATCTAATTCAAGAGGCAGCTTGAAATCCCGTAACCTTTGAGCGTAGTATGAATTATTATTTTCACGCTTGGAAACGGTGTTTGGTTTGGTTCTGGAGCTTTGTGGGTGCCATGTCAGACATTTTATTAACAGAGTTGGAAGGGACCTTGGAGGTCATCTAGTTTAAGAAGAGAGTGGACAGCCGTTTGTCTGAAATGGCATAGGGTCTCCTGCCTGAGCAGGGGGTTGGACTAGAAGACCTCCAAGATCCCTTCCAGCCAGGGGTGAAATCCAGCAGATTCTGACAGGTTCTGGAGAACCGGTAGCGGAAATTTTGAGCAGTTCAGAGAACCAGCAAATATCACCTCTGGTGGCCCCAGAGTGGGGTGGGAATGGAGATGTTAAAAATAGCCTTCCCTCAGAAGTGGGGAGGGAATGGGGATTTTGTAGTATCCATTTATTTATTTATTAAATTTTTATACCACCCTTCTCCTTTCGGACTCAGGGCGGTGAACAGCCAGAATAAAACAGTTGTACATAAAAGTTAAAATAGTTGTTTAAAATAGATTATATAAAGTTTGGCCCATTAATTTAAAATATTCCATCCCCTGGAGTGGGGTGGGAATGGAGATTTTGCAGTATCCTTCCCCTGCCACGCTCACCAAGCCACGCCCACAGAACCGGTAGTAAAAAAAAATGGATTTCACCACTCCTTCCAGCTCTATTCTGATTTATAGGGTGACTTTGCAAAGAACTCTGAGGATTGATACGATCACGGAATAACAGAGTTGGAAGTTCACCCAAATGCTTGCAAATTCTTAAGGACAATCATTTATTTTGGCCAAGATTTTGAAGCAAATGATTGAAGTTGTGTTAACAAGGACCAAGGATATTGTGTGCAAATTCCAGAGATTTAGAAATGGTTGCATTGCAATGTAGTACAGGGTAGCCCTCAACCTACAACCACGATTGAAACCAAACTCACTGTTGCTAAGTGAAACATTGCTTAAGTGAATTTTGCTTCATTCTCCTTCACTTCAAAGGAGCCCAAACAAGACACGCTCACTTCAAAATAGGATTTTATCCTTTTATTGACATTATAGCTGGCCTGTTAAAAGTGCCAGTCAATTCTCTCTGATTTCAGGAAAACCTACATTCAAGAAACGGGTGCTTAAAATTACAATCTGGGTACTTTAAAAACAAAAAGCTACCAAAATATAACCGAAATTAAACATGGATCAAATCGAAAATGATTCTAGTCTGAGGTGATATACATGTACCCTCTATTTTTTTTTTATTTTTTTACAATTTTTACAAGACCCGTAGAGTTCCCAGACTAATAGTGAAAGTTATGGAAGCTTAAGTAGTTTATTGTAATGGCAATAAATCTGTTTAATAAATAAACAATGAGTGTTATTTTTTCCAGAGGACCTTATAATGCTGGTTTTGTCCAGTGTAATAATGGAAGTAGGAAATGAAATGAAATTTCTGAATAATGTAGCTTTGCTTTTTGAAGATAATATATGCAATATAAGGATTTCAAGAAAACTATTTACTTTATCAATAATAATATAGTAGAAAGTTATAGTGATAATTTTTTTTTCATTATCGTTGTTCCTTTTCACCTACTTACTAAACATGGATGGTCTGTATGAACTGATTTTTTCCTCCTTCCTTCCTTCCTTCCTTCCTTCCCTCCCTCCCTCCCTCTTTCCTTCTTTCTTTCTTTCTATCTTTCTTTCTTTCTTTCTTTCTTTCTTTCTTTCTTTCTTTCTTTCTTTCT
>WNWU01000065.1:4354754-4373878 GCA_012654045.1 Ptyas mucosa | reverse complement strand
TTTCTCTATTCATTTTCTTTTCTCTATTCATTTTCCTTTCCTTTCCTTTCCTTTCTCTTTCCTTTCTCCTTTCCTTTCCCCTTCCCTTCTTCTTCTTTCCCCTTTTCCTATATTTTCCCTTTCTTTCTCTATCCATTTTCTTTTCCTTTCCTTTCTTTGTGATTTTTGAATTTTTAAAATGCCTCACTTTCCAGAATTGGAGACCTATTTTTGACACCAACTCATGTGTTGCAAGAAGAAACCATTTTAGATATTCAGTAAGGCAGCTAATCGTTTTTGAAAATGATTTCTCTTTAGTTTGCAAATGAAAAAAACATCATAATGCTTTTTTTCTTTCTTTCTCTATTTGTAGGCCAGGACTACAATCTATATTTCTTTCTGCGGGTTATTATATTGTTAATGTACATCTTACATATTAAAATCTGCTTCTACAGCCAATTTATATTTCTATATTTTTGTACTTATCCAGTTTTATTGGGTTACTCATAAAATATTCATGACCTGTGCTTAAATTAGCAATAAAGGAGTAAAATAACCACCCCACAATGGACACATTTCTTAGAAATTCTTGAAAAAGGTACGTCTGTCAAAATAGGATTATGAAAGGACTTACTGTGCTAGTTGAAAAAGACAAATGAAGGGGAAAACATTGCATGCAGGAAAAATGAAATGAAACACAATTCACTTTTATAAAAAATGATCTCTCTTGAAGTTTCCTCTCCTTCCCCTTGGTAAAATTATTATTGTTTACCTGCTAACCGAGCAGATGCTAAAAATTTTGCATAGTTAAATAAATAAACCCTCTTATTATGAGGCATAAAATCTGAAGAGAGGAACAAAACAGGGAGGAAGTTTTGCAAAGAGAAGCAGAATTATGTTCCGGAATAAAGATATCAGAAAAGTAAAATTTCAAAAATAAACAGAGTGCAGACTTGGGAAGGACTCGCATGTAACTGCAAGCAATATTTCTGCGATCAGAACGCACCAAGGTTGCCTCAAAAGGGCTGCAAGCTTATTAAAAACAGGAGATCTTAGAAGTTCCCTCACGAAAGATATTTTAGCCTTGGGAAGGAGAAGACGGGACGTGAAAGACAGGTAGGAAAAAAAGGAAGAGAGATAAAGATATAATACCTAGTGATTGGAGGGCTTACTTTTCTCCAAGGAAAGCTGTTTTGCTCTGTCTGGTCTTCTTTTCCTTAAGACAGGAAAGGAAGTGTGGTCTCCAATACAGCTTCAGAAATAGCTCATCAGGAAGTTGGCAACGACTCCAACTAAACAATCCTTGAAGGAAACACAACAAATGCGCAGTGTTCCTTATTTTCCTAACGTCGGTTTGGAATAGAGAACTGGACCGAAAATATGAAAGAAATGGATCACAAATCTACTGGACCTGTCAGTGGAGGAGAAGGATCTCTTTTTCTCTCCCCCCCCCCAACTCCCTGGTCCCCAAAGGCCATCAAAATTAAACGCAACTACATTTCATATATGAAACCCCCAAACAAAACAAAAACGTCAAAGCAATTTTCCATGGCTTTAAAAACCCACCAATGTTCCTAAAACATTTACACAGTAATTCAAAATTGGCTTGTTCACCCAGAAAGTTAGACAGGAATATTTTCTCCAAGAGACAGAGTTATGGCGTTTTTAATGTTGTTGTTTTTTCCTATGGATTTTTGTTTCGTAGTAATATGAGGGTAGGGCTGTATCCACGTAAACAACTGTATTTTATAAGGAAATATATTATATCGAAGCATTACATCAGAAATTAGATCCCCCCCCCCCCAGATCTACTTGTTTCCTCGCGCTGTACGATCTCTGGTCCTTCTTTCTTCGGGTGAATGATCAAAATTGTGGTCCATTTTGACAATAACTGCTATTGTTTAATGTTCTCTTTTGACCATAATTAGGGCAAAGCGGTTAAAGGATTTTGAAGGAGCCATTTCTACATTTACACTGTGATTTTCTGCAATCTTCAACCAATAGAGAAAAATATTAAGACCGAAAGGACATATGATGGATGCCATTCTGTTTCTAATTGGACCAGCGGATGACAAATCCATGATCTGTTTTGAAAAGGTGTGACTGTGGGTTTATTTTAACTACTTGAAAGTTGGCTAAAGGTTGTCAAAAATGCTTGGGGACAAAGCTCACTTTTTAAATCCTTTCTTTAAACCGAAGGCAAATCTTTGTTTATTTTAAATTTATTCCCAAGGTCACCAGAGAGCCGCCGTCACAAAGAAACACTGTCTAAAAATATAGGCAGACTCATCCACATTTTTTAAAACAATACAGAATTTGAGGCGGGGGGCGGGGAGAAGTTTGGGCTTTTGAAATCCTTTACATAGAGACAGGCAAACAATCTTGGGGACAAAATGTAATATTCACCTTTTATATTACTGTGCAGTTGCCTAAATGTTTACCTAAAAGGAAGTTTCACAATATCAAATACGTTTGCGAGAAAGATTCTCGTCATATATGTTCATTAACTTTCTATTGGGACAAATTATTTGCAAAAGTTCAAGTCAAAGAGCGTGCCTGGAGAAAAACACTGCCAAATACTTGCACAGTTTTTCTTCTACTCAGTCTTGTCTGATTCTTGGGGACTGACAGAAAAAGTCCCTGCAGTTTTCTTGGAGAGATTTTTCAGAAGTGATTTGCCATTGTCCCCTTCCTAGGGCTGGGAAAGAGGGACTGGTCCAAGATCACCAAGCTAGCTTCGTGTCAAAGCAGGACAGGAATTCATGCCTATGGAGATTCTCAGTCATCCAGGTCATGGTTGTTCCAAAGATGCTTTCGGGATAACTGGACTGTCTTGTTTTGCTTGAAGACATTTTGCTTTTCATCCAAGAAGCTTCTTTAGTTCTGAAGAAGCTGAAGATTGAAGATTCTTCGGAACTGAAGAAGCTTCTTGGATGAGGCAGGAAACCCTACACCACTTCAGACAAATGGTTATCCAACATCTTCTTAAACATTTCCAGTGTTGGAGCATTCACAACTTCTGCAGGCAAGTTGTTCCACTTATTAATTGTTCTAAATGTCAGGAAATTTCTCCTTAGTTCTAAATTGCTTCTCTCCTTGATTAGTTTCTACCCATTGCTTCTTGTTCTACCCTCAGGTGCTTTGAAGAATAGTTTGACTCCCTCTTCTTTGTGGCAACCCCTGAGATATTGGAACACTGCTATCATGTCTCCCCTAGACCTTCTTTTCATTAAACTAGACATACCCAGTTCCTGCAACTGTTCTTCATATAATTTTATCCTCCAGTCCCCTAATCCTCTTTGTTGCTCTTCTCTGCACATAGAGTCTCCACATCTTTTTTACAATGTGGTGACCAAAACTGAATGCAATATTCCAAGTGTGGCCTCATCAAGGCATTATAAAGTGGTATTAACACTTCACGTGATCTTGATTCTATCCCTCTGTTGATGCAGCCCAGAACTGTGTTGGCTTTTTTGGCAGCTGCTGCACACGGCTGGCTCCTATCTAAATGGTTGTCCACCATCTTCTAGCTTAAATTTTTTAGACTATGCACCTTGACTTCCAAATGCAAAGGCATCATCCATTCACCATATCCCTTCTGGGAAGGGAGCTTCATGGTATCTGAAGGAGAACAAGTAGATTCTATAATAGCTTTATACCATAGAGTATCAGCCTTGTTAAGACTCTTTTTTTTGGCTATGTATTCTAAATGGACTGTGATTAATATATATGCATATATACATGAGTGTGTGTGTATGTATTTATATATAGCATATGTATATGTGAACTTAATAGTCTCAGAAGAAATAGCCCAACCAACTAAAAGGTCAAAACACAACTTTTTTGAGAATGCAAATAAACCAGGAAGATAGCTGGTGTATAAATTGAAAAAAGAGAAAAAGGTGCTAAATAAATTGCATGATGATCAGGGACATATACAACATGAGACAATAAAAAAATAGTTAAAGAATATTACGAAAAGCTATATGAGACAGAAAATAAATCGATGGAGGAAAAAATTAACACAATATATGGAAGAAGCCAATCTACCCAAAGTCCCAGAAAATGTTAAAAGTATATTAAGTAGAATTTCATTTTTAATGTGTTCCAGTGTGTTCACACACAAAAAAAGTGACAATAAAGGTTATCCCAAAAGAGAAGTGAAGACGTTTCACTTCTCATCCAAGCTTCTTGGATGAGAAGCGAAACGTGCAAAAGTAAAAAACCAGAAAGTCCAGTTGCCTCTTGAAAAAGCACCTTTGGGGCAACCATGGCCTGGATGACTGAGAATCTCTACAGGCCAATAAAGGCTATCTTATCTTATGTGGGAGTGGTTTCTGAGGTAGCTTTGACACCCAGCTCGTACTTCTTAACTCCCTTCTGGAGGAGGGAGGTTATGGATAGGGGATCAATGTCCCTTCCTCCACCAAGGCATTTCAAGGGTGAGAGGTAGGGATAGGCCTGGAGGGTCAACTCAATCTGGATTTCCAGTGGCGTTGGCATTCTGTTTGATCTGCTGCCATCCTCCATACAAAAGCTCTTTGTAAGCTACATGAACCCGCAGCCGTCAAGCTTTCTTCTAGGCCCAGATCGCTCTATGAGGTTAGAACAGCAGTGTTAATCTCCTATCCAGTGTTTGTGGAGACCTCTCATCCCTGGGAGGGGATGGAAGGCAGCCAAGTTGCAAGAAAACATTCTTTTAGTCTCATGGAAAAAAAAAATTAAACCCCTGCTACTAATGGCGTTGACCTCTGAGTCTCTGGCACGGTCTCTCCTTGGAAATCCACAAACCCACGAGAGCCTTGGTTGCTCACCTGCCATGCAACACCTCCAGATTCAGCCTTGCAGAAACCCAACGTTCTCTGCCAGCGAAGTTCAACGGTAGACTTCAGTTCCACTAAACTGGAAAATAGCATCTTGGAAAGGATAAATCTAAATCTACTTGCTCAAGTTTGTGAGTTTGATTCCAAAAGGCATCTGTAGTGGCAGTAGAACTGTGGAATGTACTTTTTGGTTGGAAACATTTTGCCTAGATTCCTCCCTCTCTCTCTCTCTCTCTCTCCCCCCCCCTCTCTCTCCTTCTCTCTCTCCTTCTCTTTCTTTCTCCTTCTCTCTCTCTTTCTCTCTCTCTCCTTCTCTCTCTCTCTCTCCTTCTCTCTCTCCTTCTCTCTCTCTCTCTCTCTTTCTCTCTCTCTCCACGTGCACGTTGGGCAAAAGAATATGTCAAATAAGGACTAGGAGGGAGCATTGGAAATAACCAGTTTTCCCAACAGTCAAAGTCCATGAAACCATCTTCTCAATGGCCATACTCAACTTTGGAAGCAACAAAAGTCCCCTTTGCTTCACCCATTTTTTCCCCCCACAAGGTTTTTATTAAAAGATTTAACGAAATCAAGTCTAATTTAGGGCTAGGTTTCAATTTTAATGCCTCTCCTACCTCATAATGGGTAGAAAACCTGTCACCATTTGTGGTAGAAATAATGCCAGAAGGACCCCCAAGGCGCTTTTCAAAAGGCAGATGGGCTTTCTTGGTGTTTTTCCTTGGAAACGTTTCACTTCTCATCCAAGAAGCTTCCTCGGTTTTGACTTTCTGCTTCTTGAAAAGCTCCTTTGGGAAAACCATGGCCTGCATGACTGAAAATCTCCACAGACAATGTTACAAGGAGTGAAAAAGAAATTGCTGGCTGATCGCAAAAGGCTCAGGAGGGTTGTTGAGGTGATAGTTGTGGGAAAGTCAAGATCATGCATGGAACCTTCTATTCCCTGGTGGAAGAGGACCTACTGGAGAAAAGTCCATTTTCCTCTATGTCTTTTCTGCCACAGTTCAGTTCTTTCCCTCCCCATAGTTACAGGTGGTGTTCACACATCCATAGTATGTTTAAACATGGTTTATTGAATGTAGCATAACTGGCAGAATCATGAAAGAAAGAAAAAATCTGGAATATAGCGTTTTAAAGACTGGATTGTTTTCAGCGCCATTTAATTTCTGGTTCAAGTTATTATTATTTTTTTCAATTTGCAGCATAAGATAAATAAACTGCACTTTCCAAAGATCTTTTGATGCATGCAAGATCCACTGGCTGCTAACCATTTTATAACCTTGGGCATAGTAAAATATGATTACATATAAATACAGGAACAATTAGAATCAGATTATTTTGTGGGAACTGCAGCTGAATAATTTCCTAATGAAAACTTGAATGTTCTTTTTTTAAAGGCATTTTACTAAGCGTTTTCCTCCTCCTTCTTCCTGTTCTTTAAATGTATTTTGTAATGAAATACAAAAGACAAACTGTTAAGTTTTTTAAAAACTGTATTTTTTAACTTGAGGCATTTAATATTATAGATTTTTCCTTACCAATTCTTGCAACATTATTCTTAAATATTCTTTGAAGTGGCTTGAACTATCTTGGAAATTAAGATGCAAAATTAGAATTCCGTTTCAAAATATACAAAATAGCAATGACGTTTCTGAGAATTAGTGCTGCTCCAGTTTGGTTAGAATATTTTAAAAATGTAGGCTCTGAACCTAAAAGTCTGGATAGATAATGGTGGCATTAACAGAGAATTGGGAAAAATATATAAAAACATCAACATACCAATAACTAATTAGGAATTATGAATTCTTAATCTATCTGATTCAATCTATCTATCCTCATTCGATCTGATTCAAAGAGAAGCTATTTTTTAAAAAGCAGAAAGAAAATCTAACATGCATAAAGTTACTGCATTGTGAATTTGGTATGGCATAGATGATGGCTATGATTGTTTTTTTAAAAAATCTGTGAAAACAAAAATAAAAAATAGTATTTTATAATTTTGAAAATATAGAGGGGAATTGAGTTTGCACTCATTGAATTAGAAAGAAATAATTAAAAATAAAAATAAAAACTCCAGAATGAACAAATACAGTTATTCACCTCCCCTTTAATTTGTGTCTTTAAAGCCAGTAACCAAGTTTAATGACGTTTAAATAAAAACATGAGATTGCTTTAGAAACACAAGAATGCAAAATTATCAGTATTGACCCTAATTTGTGGGGATAAAATCCATTTCTTGGCTAATTCAAATAAACATATTCAGCATAAGCTCTACCAATTTAGGTGGCGTCATTTGAGGGAGGTAATTTGTCACGAAATGCAGGCTTAGAAGAGATGTGTGAATTTGATGAGCTTCTGAAAGTTTTAAAAAAACTTTCTCCTCTGTTTGTTGTATATATTCCATTCAGGGTTGATTATTTTCCTAAGCAGACCAAGTGCGGTGTTTCAGCGGTGATGAATTCCAACGCTGCTATTCCTAAATATTTCTCTCCTTTAAAAAAAAATATATGTTGTCATTTATACCGTCAAGTCTGAAAAGACGGTGAGAGGGACAATATTAAACAGAGGAAAATCAAGTAATTAGAATTGCAATTTGGAATATAATTAATCCTAATAGGATGTTATGTTTATTGATCCAGTACAACGATTAGATTTCAGTCCTGGGATAATTTATTTTTTAACATTCTTCTCTTGTAGATTTTTGACTCTGTTTGTGTTTTTGATCTCCATCTTTTTCACAGTTTAATTTTATTTTATATGTAGAGATATAGTTTATTTCTCTGCAGTCGCTTCTCAAATTAGCCTCCAGTTTATTGCAATATGAGATAACTTGGGGTCACCAAACATGCTAAGCCATCGTTTGCTAACTGCACTTTGTTGAATAAGCTTTTATTAACTAGATTCACACTTCATGTTAAGCCCTAAATCATAGTTTGTAACCATAATGGCTAAGTTCAAATGCAGCAAATCTAGTATGAACCCAATGCTTTTTTAAAAATTGCAACATTAAATCTTTCTTTAAATCTTTAATTGAGACTTTTTCAATTAAAAATACCTTCCTAGACTTTGCAAAGTAAACTTTCTGATGCTTATTATTTTTTAGAAAAGAGCATAAAAACACAAATGTTGAAAGAAAGGTTTTCTGCAAAAGAAACAGCCAATTGATTATGAAATTCTTATCGGTTGCAAAATTAATGCAGCCTAAAAATAATAAATAGTCTTTTTTTTGGGGGGGGGGTTGTTGTTTCAGAAAGATTTCCCTTTGAGATTTATGTGGATTTAATTGACTCATTTGTCCTCGTAGTTAATCAACAAGTCAACAAATTGTGCTATCCTTACTCAAACTTCACTCTTGCTCTGTTTAATGGGGCTTTGTCCCATATTATTGTGCACTGGCATCTTGACACACACACCAGCTAATGAATTAAGAGGCACAGAACCTCAGGGAGATCCAGTGTTTGAAAATTGGAAGCTGTAGGACCTTTCACGTTGCATTGTCTTTGGAGATTTTCAGTCATCCAGGTCATAGTTGTCTCAAAAGTGCTTTTTTCAAGAAGCTACTGGACTCTTTTTTTTTTCCTTGAGGAAGAAGAAGACATTTTGCTTCTTGGATGACAAGTGCAACATCTTCTCCTTCTTCCTCAAGGAAAAAATCAGTCCAGTTGCCTTTTGAAAAAGCACCTTTGAGAAGCGTGTTGCGTTATTATGCAATTCCCTGTTTGGGAATAAGCCTCTATACCTTCGGAATGGCTTAGTTTTCAGTAAATTCTGTCCATTGCATTTAAGACATATCGGTTATATTTTAAAAAGGCCACACTGAAGCCTTCTGCCAAAGTCCCTTTTCCTTAAGCTGCTTGAAGCATGCTCGGATCAAAATCTGGCCGATGTAAAGCTATTCAAAACAGCGAAAGGAACATTAAAAAAAAAAAATCAGTCTCTCGCCAATTAATCTTAGCCTTTCCCCTAACCACCTTCTTTTAAAAAAAAATTAAATTCCACTAAGGGGCATCCTATAAACCAGAGTCCCTGCTTGCTCAAATGTGACTTTTCTTCTCAGCCCCAAGAGCCCAGGGTTACGACCATTTGAAATCCTTCTGTGTCCAATTCCACACGTTTGCCCAAAGAGACAGAATAACGGATGGTTGGATTTCGAAGGCTCAGCCTGGAGGTGAGGGGTGATCTCTGCTCAACGGGGGCTTTGAAAACCCCCTCCTGTGAGCCCATAAATAACGCTCGGCACCTTTCTTTTCCTTTCTTTCGGCTCTCTTTCGCATTTGGTCAGGGCCAGGGAAGGCTGGGAAAACGGGGGAAAATAAACAAGTGGCCTAGGAAAGTTGTGAAAGCCAGATGGAGATGTAGCTGCTGTCATGAGCAGGATAAGATGGATACGAATGGGTGGCTCCTGGGAAGATTTTTTTGCCTCTCTGCCCATCGTGGAGGTAGCATGAAAGATAAAGGGGGAATAAAAGGGATGAGATAAAAGGAAGAATGGCTGGGATTATCTTGGATTATAATCCGTTCATTCCTTCAATTTTCTTCTTTGCTCTTGGAGTTCAAGAAGGCTTAAGTTGTGGTCAGTCTCCAAATTTTCCCTGTATTTCTTCGGTGAAGTACGTTGGGATGGTGGCACTGGCCCCAAGTCACCAGGAGAACTTCATTGATGGAAACTGGTCTTGAATTTGGGTCTCCAACACCATAATCTCTAGAGCAGGGGTCTGCAACCTTAAACACTCAAAGAGCCATTTGGACCCGTTTCCCACAGAAAAGAAAACACCGGGAGCCACAAAACCCTTCCCGTGCCTGACTATTTCTTGAGTGGCCACAAAACTAGCATATGTAGTTGAATTAAACATTCCGTTTTCTTCTGAAACTTTTCTTTTCTTGGATTTATCCATCGTTGGCCTACCAGGGGTTGAAAAACTCAATAAATTGCATGCCGCTGGGTGTCGCACATTGGTGGTTGTGATGCATATTTTGAGTGACAGGGAGCCGCAGCCGAGGGGTGAAAAAGCCACATGTGGCTCCAGAGCTACAGGTTGCTGACCCCTGCTCTAGAGGATTGTGGTTCTAGAGCAGTGTTTCTTAAACTTGACCACTTGATGACATGGGGACTTCAACTCTCAAAATCCAGATCTAAATTTTAATTCCAAGCATCCTTCAGGGAAAGCTGAGAAGAATTGCTGTCTAATAAGAAATTAAACCTAGTTCCAAACTAATTTGGATAATAGAAACTTAGGTAGAGCATTGGGTTAGTATTTAAAAATAGAGAAGAATACAGAAAATACAGAATTCAGAGGCTGGTGTGTGTGTGTGTGTGTGTGTGTGTGTGTGTGTGTGTGTGAGAGAGAGAGAGAGAGAGAGAGAGAGAGAGAGGCAGAGAAAGAGGCAGAGAGGCAGAGAGAGACAGAGAGAGAGAGAGACAGACAGACAGACACAGAGAAAGAAGCAGAGAATGCAAAACCCTATCCCTTTCGCTCTTCAAAGCAGGTCAAAGGTGCTCTAAATGCATGGTTGCATCCCCACCATCTTGAATTCTTTTGCCCACCCTCCCACAGACACCCCTGCCTAGCTGAAATCCTGGGGAGTCACTCTTGGCAAGCTTGGAAGGTGCCTACAAGCACCCCCGTGTATCTTTCGCTACCACTCTTGAGACCCGTAATTTCTCTGCCACGGCAAATTTCATTTTTCTAAAAGGCGGTTTAATTCAAACACAAACAAACGTGGGAATGTGGCCTGCTGCAAAGCAAACCCCCCTTCCCCATCAGCCACAATGGGGATATTTGCAGAAATGCTTCTGTGTCCACTGAGGTACCACAGGCATTTCTACAATTCTGGTTTGGCGGTAATCCAAGGGTTGCTTGGAGCCCTGCCTACCTCACGGCTAGCAGATCTTGGCTGCGACAACTAGATGACAAAAAGTTGGAGGTTTTGGCATCTCGTGATTGCCACCTGGTCATTGTTTTGGATTTCTGAAATCCACCAAGCTCACCTGCTCAGGTGAAGGGCTCCATGGAGGGCTGAGGGCGAGGGAAGGGTCTAGTTGAAAGAAATATGGCTGGTTTGCTTTCTTGATAAGGGAATGCTTCATAGGGCAGCTATAAATCTGGATGGAATGTCTTGCTCAGCGAACAGGGCAGAGAATTGTTTATTTACACTGCGAAGGGGTCCAGAAATACATTTTTAAGATAATAAATTGAGGAAGACACCAATTGAACATAAATTCCCTGGATTTCACTTCAGAAGTTGATAAAAAAAAATATATGTCACCAGTTTAAGTTCCCATTTTCAACCCACTCCCAACAATGCTTCCTGGAAAAAATATTCTATTCTATTCTATTCTATTCTATTCTATTCTATTCTATTCTATTCTATTCTATTCTATTCTATTCTATTCTATTCTATTCTATTCCATTCCATTCCATTCCCTTCCCTTCCCTTCCCTTCCCTTCCCTTCCCTTCCCTTCCCTTCCCTTCCCTTCTCTCAGGCTTTCGCCCAGACAGGTTATGAGACTGAATGTGAAGACATCTAACCAGGCTATAAAACTGAATGTTGAAGAAACTAATAAAGAGTTGTCTGATGATAACCACACAAGCGAGCTGCTCCTGTGATTTTTCTTCTCCATGTTGGTTGGGAATTGGCTGTAAAATGTTCCAGGAAAGAAAACAAAACTCAGCAAAATGTGGATGTTGTTGGGCTTGGCTGATCCAGGCGTAGTTCAGAATTTAGACACGATCCCTAAAAACACATTTGGTTCTCATCAGGGTTACTTGCACTGGAGAACATCCTGTTTGTCTACACTTATTATTACTGACAAATTATCCTCCTCTGGAATCTCAGGGAGCGTTCACTTTATCCTCACATTAAACCTGATTGGAAACAGTAGGGTTTAATTGCACTCAGCGTGAGGCCTCATTATAAAAAGCGCTGGTACCTTTTCGAAAAAATACGGGATGCAAGAAAACAAGGATTTGAGTATCTTAATGCCAAAATAGGCACAAGCGATGACACTATATATATATACATATATATATATAAATGCTTTAGAGGAACCATATACCATGGATGAATTTATGATACCAACGGCACGGTGTAAGCTCAAGCCAGGAGACCCTATATAGTATATACCATTTCAGACAAATGGTTGTCGAATGTCTTCTTAAAAACCTCCAGTGTTGGAGCATTCACAACTTCTGGAGGCAAGTTGTTCCACTGATTAATTGTTCTAACTATCAGGAAATTTCTCCTTAGTTCTAGGTTGCTTCTCTCCTTGATTTGTTTCCACCCGTTGCTTCTTGTCCTGCCTTTGGGTGCTTTGGAGAATAGCTTGACTCCCTCTTCTTTGGGGCAGCCCCTGAGATATTGGAACGCTGCTATCATGTCTCCCCTAGTCCTTCTCTTCATTAAACTTAGCCATGCCCAATTCCTGAAACTGTTCTTCATACGTTGTAGCCTCCAGCCCTCTAATCATCTTTGTTGCTCTTCTCTGCACCCTTTCTAGGGTCTTTTTTTAATATTGTGGTGACCAAAACTGGATGCAGTATTCCAAGGGTGGAATATTATAGTGGAATATGGTGGAACAATAACGACCGTCTGACAAACCACAATAAGATAGACTCTGCATAGTTTTTTGTATGCCTGCATATCACTGTGCGGTCTGAACCAGTGGTGAAATCCAATTTTTTTTACTACTGGTTCTGTGGGCGTAGCTTAGTGGGCATGGCAGGGGAAGGATACTGCAAAATCCCCATTCCCTCCCCACTCTGGGGCCAGCCAGAGATGGTATTTGTTGGTTGTCCGAACTGCTCAAAATTTCCGCTACCAGTTCTCCAGAACCTGTCAGAACCTGCTGGATTTCACCCCTGGTTTGAACCAATGCTAGGAAATTTGACAAGACTCAATCTAGCTTTCATTGGCATTTGGAATGACTTGCGTGAGGCCTGAGGGGGTTTCTCAAAGAACACATCTACCCACCCACCCCTTTCTGGTTCGTAAGCTGGGCTTCCAAGCTGCTGCCAAGACTACCCATTAAAAAAAATAAATATCTCCAGACATTTTTATATAAACCTTGCTAGGATAATTATTAATATGACTGTGTTGGGAGAAAATTGGGGGGGAAATGTAGTAAAAACAATGAGTTAGTGACTGAATGAAATGTATGGCAGGACTCTAGGTTGAAGGATATCACATTTGTTAAACTTTCATCAGTTTCTCTGGGATGGTTGGAATAGTTTCACCAGGAAAATCTAAAGCTGTTGAAAAGGAACAAGCAGAGAAAAGGATTTTTTTTTTAAAGGTAGAAAGAAGCTGAGACTCAGACTGGAACTCAATGGCCAAATGCCTTAGATATTTTGCATTTTCTCAGCTTTAACTGGCAACATTTGGAATAATGTTTCTGCTCTTGGAGGACCAGTCAAGATTCAGGTTGATGGTTGGAGCAACCATCTAAATCTTGATGCTCCAGACAGATTAATCTTCTATTCCTGGATTTATATATCATAGGAATCCATTTAGGAACGAGACAATTTCTGTATCTATGATTTTCAAAAATGCATTATTACACCCTCTTAGTTCAACATTATCAGTGGGAAAAGACATCATTCATGGAGTTATACACATGGCTTATTCTGAGTCAGTTTCTTGATTCATTAAATTCATGGTAGATTGTTGTAAGCTGACATGCACCTTCCAGATATTTGTGGTTACCAGTCCTGTTTTTATTGGTTATTATATCTGTAGGCATAATTAGAGACACAGCTGAATTATTATAATTGGGGAAGACGGATGTGTTCTGGCTTCTCTTTGCAAGTTGAGTTCCTGGAAATAACCTGTTGGAAATTGGATCTTGGAATCTTGGTTTCAGTGTTCCATCAGGCAAAAATAATAAATCATAATCATAAGTTTATTTTGTTAAGCATATATAAGATAACGGATAAAAGTATAAACATAATTTGAATATATGAAAAGAGTAAGTAGAAAGGAATATTAGGACAGGGACGGTAAGCACGCTGGTGCACTTTTGCACGTCCCTTACAGACCTCTTAGGAATGGGGTGAGGTCAACAGTAGACAGTTTAAGGTTAAAGTTTTGGGGGTTTAGGGAAGAAGCTACAGAGTCAGGTAGTGCATTCCAGGCATTGACCACTCTGTTACTCAAGTCATATTTTCTGCAATCGAGTTTGGAACGGTTTACCTTGAGTTTGTATCTATTATTTGCTCATGTATTGTTGTGGTTGAAGCCAAAGTAGTCATTGCCAGGAAGGACATTGTGGCAGATAATTTTATGTACTATGCTTAGGTCAGACTGAAGTTGGCGTAGTACTAAATTGTCTAAGCCCAAAATTTAGAGTCTGGTGACATAAGGTATTTTATTGAGGTTAGAGGAATGGAGTACTCTTCTCGTAAAATATCTCTGGACTCTCTCGATTGTATTTATGTCCTATATGCAGTGCGGGTTCCCGACAGATGAGCTGTATTCAAGAATTGGTCTAGCAAATGTTTTGTATGCTCTAGTTAGTAGTATAACATTACCAAAGAAGCAGCTACCCAAGATTAGGTTAACAATTCTTAATGCCTTTTTGGCAATGCTGTTACAGTGGGCTCGGGCACTTAGATCTTTAGAAATGATAAATGATGAAGATGATGATGATGATAGCAATGAAGAGTTGAGTCATGGAAGGATGCACACCTGGAGTGCATGGTACTCTCTAAGGCCTATCAAAGCTCGGCTGATTCTTTTTCAAAGGAGAATCTTTGTAGTATCAGGGAGGGGCTTGGTGCTCTCTGAGCTTGGTTGTTTTCTTGCAGACATTTCATTACCCAAACTAGGTAACATCATCAGTGCTAGAAGAGAGTGGAATTTGGGAGGAGAAGGAGGGGGGCTGTGGAAATCTTGGTACTCTCTGAGTTTCGTTGTTTTCATGCAGATGTTTCATGACCCAAACATCATCAGTGCTAGTTTAGATCATGAAACATCTGCAAGAAAACAATCAAGCTCAAAGAGCACCATGGAGCCCCTGATACTTTTTTGCTCCTAATCCATTCATCAGAGGCTGTTCTTTGTTCTAGATTTCTGGTTCTGGCATGGATGTGGCAATTCTCCTTTTCCAGGCAGTCAGAGCCAATGGGGACCCATACACCAATAATTCAAATGAATCAAGCTGACCACTTCCCTTTCGTGGTCAGCCACAAACTCCTGATGTCGCCATGATGTGGAACAGAGACAGCATTTTTTTGGGTGGGGGGGAAGACCCCTAGAGTGACATCTGGCATGACAGAGGACTCTTTCAAGCAAAGACTGAAATAGGGGTTATAATTAAGATTTGCCCACCTTTCTTTTAATTATAGGCGTTGACATAAAAAGCCATTTGTACGCCAGCGAGACAGCATTGCAAGAAAATGTTCCTAGTTACATCATTCCACAGTAAACACATTTGACCTTAGCGAAACAAAACACAAATAGAAGACCCATCCATCACAGGACAGCTCAAAGAATAAAAATGACGCCTTCCCAAAATGTCTGTGGGTGACAGCAAAGGTCTTCCCTGCATCACTCAATAGATGTCCAACATATGGTAGGGGAGATCATCCGTGGTTTTGGGGTGAGGTATCATCAGTATGTGGATGATACTCAGCTTTTTATTTCCACCCCGAACCAACCCAGTGATGCCCTCGACATGATGGCCCAGTGCCTGGAAGCGGTACGGGTTTGGATGGGTAGAAACAGATTGCAACTCAACCCGGCCAAGACCGAGTGGCTGTGGGTACCGGCATCTCGGTTCAGTGGAGAGATGCCATCGCTGACTATAGGGGGTGAAGTTTTGCCCCCTGTAGATAGGGTGCGCAACTTGGGCATCCTTCTGGACTCACGGCTGAGCTTGGAAGACCAGATAACGGCCGTGACCAGGGGGGCATTTGCCCAGATACATCTGGTGCGCCAGTTGCGCCCCTACTTGGACCGAGATGCCCTACGCACAGTTACGCGCTGGTCACCTCACGGATTGACTACTGCAACGCTCTCTACATGGGGCTGCCCTTGAGGACCACTCGGAGGCTTCAGCTGGTACAAAATGCAGCCGCGCGGGTTGTGATGGGAGAATCCCGATACTCCCATGTTACACCTCTCCTGCGCGGTTTGCATTGGTTGCCAGTTGCCCTCCGGGTGAGATTCAAGGTGCTGGTGATGACCTACAAAGCCCTACATGGCCTAGGACCAGGATATTTGGCGGACCACTTACAGCCAGCAACGATATCCCATCGCCTGGTTCGCGCCCATAGAGAGGGCCTACTCAGGGTGCCGTCAGCTAGAGAGTGGCGGCTGGCGACCTCCAGGGGTAGAGCCTTCTCTGTGGGTGCCCCCACCCTCTGGAATCAACTTCCCTTGGAACTCCGATTAGCACCTGACCTTCGCACCTTCCGCCGTGAATTAAAAACTTGGTTGTTTAATTCCCTTGACCTGGACTGATAATGGGGTTTTAAGGGTTAATTTTAAATCTTTTAAATTTTAGACTTTTATATTGTGGCTTGTTTTTATTATTGTGAGCCACACTGAGTCCATTGTGAGATAGGGCGGCATATAAGCCGAATAAATAAATAAATAAATAAATAAATAAATAAATAAATAAATAAATAAAATATGGTACCAAAATTGTTGTGTCCTCCAGAAGGGCCATCAACCGTACAGAATCCTGAGAAGAAGAATGACATTGGGATCGACTATTGCAACGCTCTCTACATGGGGCTGCCCTTGAAGACCACTCGGAGGCTTCAGCTGGTGCAGAATGCGGCCGCGCGGGTAGTGATGGGAGTGTCCCGATGCTCCCAAGTTACACCCCTCCTGCGTGACCTGCATTGGTTACCGGTTGCCCTCCGGGTGAGGTTCAAGGTGCTGGTGATTACCTGTAAAGCCCTACATGACTTAGGCCTGGGATATTTGGTGGATCACCTGCGCCCAGCAACAGCTCCCCATTGCCCCATGCGCTCATATAGAGAGGGCCTACTTGGGGTCCCATCGGCCAAACAATGTCAGCTGATGGCCCCTAGGGAGTGAGTCTTCTCCATGGGTACACCCACCCTTTGGAATCAGCTCCCCTTGGAGCTCCGGATAGGCCCCGACCTTCGCTCCTTCCGCCATGACCTTAAAACATGGCTGTTTTGCCAAGCTGGCCTGGACTGAATGGGGTTTTAATGGGAATTTTAGTTTTATTGTTGAATTTTAATTGGACTTGTTGTTTGCTGTGAGCCGCCCTGAGTCCTTGTGGAGAAAGGGCGGCATATAAGTCGGATAAAATTTAAATTTAAAAAATTTCAAAGTATCTAAATATGCTGATAAAGATGATATAATGAGGTACATAACAGGATGCTGAGAAGCAAAGGGGTCTATTACTTACAAGTAGGACTTCTTAGAAACCACCTAAATTCTGAAATACTCCCTTGTAGAATGTCTATGGAGAGTCTCAGTCCTTCAGGTCATGGTTGTCCCAAAGGTGATTTTTTTCAGGTGTCAACTGGACTTTCTTTGTTTTGTTTAAAGACATTTCGCTTCTCATCCAAGAAGCTTCTTCAGCTTTTGACTGGATCCTTCCCTTCCCCACCATCCAGTCAGAGCTGAAGAAGCTTCTTGGATGAGAAGCAAAACGCCTTCAAACAAAAACAAGAAAATCCAGTTGCCTCCTGAAAAAAATCACCTTTGGAAGTCCCTTGCCGAAAGACACAAGACGCCTACAATTACAAAATTGTAGGTTTTTGTCAAAGGCTGATCGTTTCATCTAAAACTTTCCTTGAATGGTTTGGCTTGAGGTTCCTTTCTCTCACTTGCGAGAAATGGGAAAATAATTATACTCTTTTAAGATGTTTTAATTCACGGTTTGTATTTTGTACCTGAATTGTTGATTACCAACTGCCTCAAAGAGAGAGGAAGATGGGAAGTGATATACAAGTAACTAACTTTCTAAATAAATAAATAGAGGGATGTGGTGGCTCAGTGGCTAAGACGCTGAGCTTGCCGATCGAAAGGTCGGCAGTTCAGCGGTTCGAATCCCTAGTGCCGCGTAACGGGGTGAGCTCCCATGACTTGTTGCAGCTTCTGCCAACCTAGCAGTTTGAAAGCACGTAAAAAATGCAAGTAGAAAAATAGGGACCACCTTTGGTGGGAAGGTAACAGCGTTCCGTGCGCCTTTGACGTTGAGTCATGCCGGCCACATGACCACAGAGACGCCTTCAGACAGTGCTGGCTCTTCGGCTTTGAAACGGAGATGAGCACTGCCCCCTAGAGTCAGGAACGACTAGCATGTATGTGCGAGGGGAACCTTTCCCTTTACCTAAATAAATAAATGTAAGGCTTCCCTTGAGTCTGGTTTAGTGACCCTAATTCAGACAACAGTTCATAAGTCAGAAGATTCACTTCTGAATTGCTCTGTGAGGCAAAAGGTTTCTTGAAGAGCATAAGACACTTTTAGCTCTTCTTTAGGGGGAAAATGGTAGCATTTGCAAGAAGAGACACCGCAAAAAGATGGAAACTTATGACATGGTTTATGGAAGAGAAATGTTCAGGGTAGAAACACTGCACATCAATCTTCCAAAAGGAGAAGAATTATCTCCTTGAAAGTTGCCCACATCTAAATACTGGCACCCTGCTAATAAGTATATTTATCTCCATTGGTACCACAGTCTGACAAGTTCTCTGGAAGGAATGGCATCTGGATGGCCAATTAGCAGCAGGGTGGCATTTCATAGGCAGGGATCAACAGCCATTTATAGTTCGTTTCCAAAGCTGCAACCACAGTGAGAATGTAAATTTCCCCTGATGACGCTGAATCTGATCATTAATCCACAACTTCCCTGTCGGCCGTGTAAACTAGGGAATATGGGAATTGTAGTTTACTTAGCCAGGTACCATTGAAGGTGGATCCTCATTTTCTTAATGTATATTTCTAAAATGGGTCTTACTGTAGTATGCCCACTCAGCATTTTGAGAGTAAAATACAACCTATTACATACAAATTAATGAAGGGAAGGGAGGGGTGGGGAGGGGAGGGGAACGGAAGGGAAGGGAAGGGAAAGGAAAGGAAAGGAAAGGAAAGAGAGAAGAGGAGAGGAGTGGAAGGGAAGGAAGGGGAAGGGGAAGGGGAAGGGGAAGGGAAGGGAAGGGAAGGGAAGGGAAGGGAAGGGAAAGGGAAGGGAAGGGAAGGGAAGGGAGAAGAGGAGAGGAGAGGAGGGGAAGGGAAGGGAGGGGAAGAGGAAGGGGAAGGGGAAGGGGAAGGGGAAGGGAAGGGAAGGGAAGGGAAAGGAAAGGAAAGGAAAGGAAAGGAAAGAGAGAAGAGGAGAGGA
>WNWU01000065.1:4309192-4331096 GCA_012654045.1 Ptyas mucosa | reverse complement strand
CTTCCTTTCTTCCTTTCTTCCTTTCTTCCTTTCTTCCTTTCTTCCTTTCTCTCCCTCCCTCCTTCCCTCCCCCCTCCCTCTTTCTTTCTTTCTTTCTTTCTTTCTTTCTTTCTTTCTTTCTTTCACACACCCACTCACTCTCTCACACACAGAGCAACACATCCCACACACACACACACACCCCTACCTGAAAATTATGACTAAATTGTAAATATCTCTTCTAACAGGCTGATCAGGACTTAAGCTTTAAGCCAGGCGTTGAATTGTTGTGTTATGGGGTAACGTAACAGTTGAACGCCTGGCTTGAAGCTTATGGGACAACACCTCAGCTGGACAATCTCTTTGCTACAGTAGAATACATACATATATATACACACGAAGAGAGACAGACAGACAGACAGACAGACAGACAGACAGATGCATCAACCAATCTCAACTCAGGGAGCTAGAAAGAAACGTTCTACTATATTCGTGCAAAATGTACATTTGATCTTCCCAACAAATAAGTGGTTAATGAAAGATGAATTAGCTACAAAACCTAAATCTCCTTGCTGTTTTTAGTCCCTTTAGGGGCCATTTCCAAACCAAGAACATCCTTCTCTTAAGACTGTAGGGAAAGACACTCTGTGGCTGTGTCCAGAGAGATCTTAGAGCGAGCTACACCACCCAGGTTACGGTTTTTACTGGAGTTTCCAAGACTGAAATGTTCAGTGCTTACAGCCGAAGCATGTCTATGCCGGAGAAACCTCCAGGGTCATCTCCTCCAGCCCATTGCTTAGTGCAGGAAGTGATGAGACCATCTCCACCAATTGAGCATCTAGACCAGGGGTCTCCAACCTTGGCAACTTTAAGACTTGTGGACTTCAATTCCCAGGACTCTTGGAGTTGAAGTCTGCAAGTCTTAAAGTTGCCAAGGTTGGAGAGACCCCTGATCTGGACCCTGTTGGGAAGATCTCATCAAATATTTTCCCCATTAAACCGTTCATTTCTACCTGATGAAATCCTGGGAATATTTGAATGGAACCTGTCAGGCTGAAGGCAACATTACTTCTTGGAAGAGGCAAATTCACCCCAAGGTCTCCCTTTCTAAATCAACCTAGGAAAAGAAGAAGCTGCCTTTTTCAGGTTTTTGTAGGCTGAACACTTTTCTTAAACCTTTTCCAAGACTTAAGATGAAATTTGAGCAAAACGGAGTCCTGCTGCAACCTCTGATCGAATTTATTATTTTTTTTTTTAAAAAAATGAAGATTCCTTCTGACCCCTCGAACCATGGATCAGCCCAGTGGTGAAATCCAAATTTTTTTACTACTGGTTCTGTGGGTGTGGCTTGGTGGGCATGGCTTGATGGGCATGGCAGGGGAAGGATACTGCAAAATCTCCATTCCCACCCCCACTCCAGAGAAAGGATACTGCAAAATCTCCATTCCTACCCCACTCTGGGACCAACCAGAGATGGCATTTGTCGGTTCTCCAAACTACTCAAAATTTCCGCTACCAGCTCTCCAGAACCTGTCAGAACCTGCTGGATTTCACCCCTGGATCAGCCTCAGGTTCAGCAGTTGTGAGGTGGACCCATAAATAGATCGGAAACCATCCCTTCAACGTGCTTTTCAAGGGAGTTGTCCCTCCTCCCGCCCCGAGGAGAGAAATCCAGCGCCAGGGCACAAAGAAGAAATCGTGATACAGGATGGAGGCTCTTTTTCAGCAGATCCTGGAGGAAGCCCCATCAGGCAGAAGGGCACAGCGTGATAAGTCAACCAGGAACAGGAAGTCTGAAGTTAGAGCAAAAGGTCTGGCTGCAACTTCCCTTGGAAAGGGGCACCATGGTTCTCTTGGCAGACAAAATCCCACTTGCCCCCCCCCCGACAATCCCAGGCAGACGGGGGTCCTTTGTGCTGGGAACAAAACGAGGTCTACCAAGAAGGAGGCAGATGCTTCGTGTAAATCAGAACCCTCCAACTTGAAACGGCCCAGGGTCTTCTTATAGGAAGGAGAGCAATTTCATTTTCCTTGCAGACGCAACAGAAGGATGATCTATTTTGTCCGGGCTTAGCTTTAGAGGAAATGAAATCCCTGCTAGCAGATGATGTCATCTTGAAGCTTAAGGAAGAGATAGGAATCTCTGCAACCAAAGGAAGTGATGGAAAGGGAGCAAGGAATCTCTCTCTCTCTCTCTCTCTCTCTCTCTCTCTCTCTCTCTCTCTCTCTCTTTTAACATTGCCCCATGTTCTTGGTAAAGCCCAACTCATGTTTTGGAAAACAACTCATGTTCTTGGAAAAACCCAACTCGGCTCCAAAGCATCTGAGGGCAGGACAAGTAACAACAGGTGGGAAACTCTTAAAGAGAGTTCTCTTAACCTAGAACAAAGGAGAAATTTCCTGACAGTTAGAACAATTACTCAGGGGAAGGACTTACCTTCAGAAGTTGTGGATGCTCCATCACTGGAGGTGTTTAAGAAGAGATTGGACAGCGGTTTGTCCAGAATGGTACATGATGATCTCCACCTTGAGCAATGGGTTGGATCAGAAACCTCCAAGTCCTTCCTAACTCTTTTATTCCAAGTTTTAGCATCTATATGCTATGTCTTATGAAAGGTTGAGGTTTTTTATTAATGGAAGAGGAACATAGATTAAGTGCCTTTCCTTGAGAAGTGGGCTAAACAAAATGATCTGGTTTACCCAATTTCCAAGGAGGCTGGCTACATTTTTGCCAACTCTAGTTGCCACCAAGAAGCACAACTGTATTGTTTATGTATTAAGACATTCATTTTATTGGTGGGCAGCTTGCCATTACTGCCAGTCTCAAAGCAGTTTACAGTGAAACCGTGGAAATATGGGAAAATTATAATATTTAGAAAACTTATAAAATAGTGCATTTGTTTGAAATGATGGTAGCAAGAACGGAAGCAACACTAAGTCGGAAGTCATTCGGGCAAGATCTACATGGGAATGCCTGGGTGAACAGATAAGGTCTTGGAGCAAAAGGTGAGGCCTCCTATAGGATTATTAGGTCTTGATTGGCAACAATGCAAAATATTTTGCCACTTCCAAGAATCGTTGGAGCCTAATTAACAGCCTTGGGACTTCCTGGTGGTCTGTCATCCTGAGAATAGCCAGGTTTTGATTAACTTTTGAGATCAGCTAAGTTCTGGGAGGTGTTGCTCCTTGCTATGACACACCTTCCAACTCAGGCTTGGCAAATGTCACATGAGGGTGTGATGCCAATGTGTGAAACCAGCCACAACTGTGATGGTTCCCACCTAGCATGTTTCATTTTCCATCAAGTAGGAATAAGGAATAAATTGCACCATGGAGAGGAGAACAGTAAATTGCAAGTCTCTGGAAAGATGGAGGATTCCATCTGAATGGGAATACTGGAGCCCTTTGCTAAGTTGACCACTTAAAGTATTGGAAGCATATGCCAAGGTAAGATCTGTGGCCACACCAAAGCATATGGTGTTGCCTGGTGTGACCAGCCATTCATCACACCGAGACACACCCCTTGTGCAAAAGCAGCTGAGAAAATATTTTCCCTGGCTATAAAGCACAGTGGCTAGAAGCGAAATGGAGCTTCAAATCCTACCCCTTCTGTCTCCCCCTGGATCTGATCCCAACTTTTCAATCATTTGTGTGTGAGAGTCTCCAGAAGAAGCAGGTGTGAGGGAGTCTCGCTCGTTTGGGTTCTTTTTTGAGTTCCTTTGATGAAATGCCAAGACCACACCCAATACACACACACACACACAGACACACACACACACACACACACACACACACACACACAGAGAGAGAGAGAGAGAGAGAGAGAGAGAGAGAGAGAGAGAGAGAGAAGGCTTTTATTGAGCTCTCCTTTCCCTCATCGCTTAGAAAGATAAATCTATCTCAGCATCTACTTCTGTCCTACTATCACAGCACCATTGAGAGTGTCCTGACATACAGCATTCTTGTATGGTATGGGAGCAGCTCTGTAGTGGACAAAAAAGCTCTATAGAGAATCATTAAAACTGCCCAGAATATCATCAGACTCCAGCTACCAGCCCTGGACGACATCTTTGAATCTCACTGTTTGAGGAAGTTGCATAACGTACTCAGAGACTCTTCCCATCCTGCTTACAATCTTTTTGGACTGTTGCCTTCTGGCAGAAGATACAGAACAATTAAAACTCGGACCACACATTTTCTGAATAGTTTTTATCCCAGAGCTATAATTGCACTCAACAATGAACTATGAGCTGTTGGACAATATTACTTGGTCTGTTGTGTGGATGTTTGGGTAGTTTAAGGGTGGGGAATTGTGGTGGGTGGGTGGGTGTTTGGGGATTGTTATGTGTGTTGGACCTGGTCTTTGAGTGTTAAGTGAATTTCATTGTATGGGTATACTGTGTATACATGTACAATGACAATAAAGTTATTATTATTATTATTATTATTATTATTATTATTATTATCTCTACATCCATGGAAGTAGGATGTTGAGATGTTGATGACAAGATCAATAAGGTTACCATTCCATTTAGGAGAGGTGTCTATGGAGATTCTCAGTCATCCAGGTCATCATTGTCCCAAAAGTGCTACATGTCAGAATTAAAGAAGCTTCTTAGATGAGAAGCAAAATGTCTTCAAGGAAAAAAGCAAGAAAGTCCAGTTGCCTTTTGGAAAAAGACCTTTGGGTTTAGGAGAGGTGGTTCCATTTTTAGGTGGCTTAAGGCCCAACTGTCTTTTGCACAACTGTTGACGGCCCTTTGCATGGTGAAATCAGAGAAGCTTGACAGGGTTATCCCATGTCAATAGAGGAAATGCTTGCCATGCTCCATGTACCAGTCTTATGACAGGCATCAGCTGATGGAAGGCAAAATTTAAAAAACATCTGGCTTAGAAACGAGAGTAATCCATAGAGGAGAGGGGCTGCAATGCCTAGTAGTCCTGAAGACTGGGTGTTTCCAGATCATAGATTTAATGCCTTAAGTACTAAGTATTAGCTTCTAGATTGCACATGGTTGGATACTTGCTCTTAGTCTGATTTAACTGGTTTAATCTGTTCGTCAGTTGGTACATAAACTATGGAAATTGATACCATTTTTTAGATAGATTTTATAGATAAATTAAATTATTTAGATACCTTAGATGAGATAAATTAATGGATGAGAAGACCAACTACGCCTACTAGTTTGTTGGCTGATTCCACATTGCAAGATGCATGCTTGAAACTCCAGCTGCTAGGGAACAACACTTGAACAGGACAATCAACTTTCTCTCCATGCTTGTGAACTCTTCAAACACACTTGGTTGCCCCCTTGTGTTACACACAAAACAGTGCTAGATTGTTTAGGACTCCTCATTCTTTCCATAGAACACTATTTGATGGGCTTCCCAGAAAGTATTCTCTAGAATTGAGTTAACCAACTTGGTTCCCTCCAGATGTTTAAAAGAGGGCTGCTGCAACTCTTGGCTGTGATGAAACTGGTGGGAAGATATTTAAAACATCTGGGGGGAATCAGATTGCCAATTCATGCCCTGTATTTCAATGGTTTATCATCATTGCAAGAGGTTTACTGTCGTTGAAGGAAGTGTGTAGAACAACTAACACAGGTTGTCCAATTTGGGCAACTTTAAGACCTGTAGACTTCAACACCTGAAGTCCACAAGTCTTAAACTTGACAAGGTTGGACGTCTCTGATTCAACATTATAGCTCAGGTGGATACTATTTCTTTAATCAAATTTAAGACAGGGAATTGTCCAAAGGATATTTTCTTAAGTTGGTGCCCTTCAAATTTGTTAAATTACCATTTCCAACATTAGTGTTAGTCAGTTAGATGGAGAAAGATTTGTTTAAAAGCTTGAATTTTATTTGGGTCCTTGGTTTGGAGCGGGGGTAAATTTAGTGCATACCAACAGTAATTTCCCAAAATAGGATCATTTCAAGCCCATTTCGCATAGCTTCCAAAAAAGAAAAAAAAAGGGGAGATTTCTGGAATAATATCCTGAGTATTTTTCCAGCCTGGCTTGGCTCTATTCAAAATGTGTGATTTTCTCATTCATAGCCAAAATCAGTCAATCCTTCATATTCTCTCTCTCTCTCCCCCCCCCCCCCCCCCCCCCCCCCCCCCCCCTCTCTCTCTCATACAACTGATATAAAATTATATTTCAGTGTCATGGTGATGACAAAACCATCCTTGGCAGGACCTAATCACACACAAATCTTTCGCATTTCAGCAGCTTCAAGAAAAAATATGTTCACCCTTGTTCAAGGGATCCTGAGATTGAACCCATGAAATTCATTCAGTCATATTTCCCCCAAAGAAATGTTCTTTACTGTTTGTTTGGCTATTCCACTCCCTCTGTTCCATTGCTGGACAAAGGACCAGCTGAAGAGTCTTATGCAATGCCAAGGAAACAGGCCAATCTCTTCCAATCCATCAAGATTTTTCCAACCTATCTCGCCAGATGGGGTGTTGATTGATTGAGAGGGCAAGAAAAATGCAATTTTCCAATTTGGGGCCCAGCTGCGTATATCCACACGCACCTAAATGAGTCACCTCATCTCCATTTAACCCAGCAAGAGTCCCATTGCAGCAACCAAGGTCATCAGCCAAGGTTCCTTTTCATGATCCAACTGCAAAATGGGAATTCCAAACTAATTTTTCAAACTTCCGGATGAATTGTGTGAGCCTACTCACTCTTCACGACACACACGCCTCCAGTTAGCAGAAGATACTCAAGCAAGTTTTGGCGTTTTTGTCCAGATACGAAAAGGATACGTGATATCATGTAAAAATGCAACGATTTTGTGTTGACAAAAACGGGACTTTCAGAAAAGTGCCTAGGAGAGTTGCTTGTAGAATATGAAGCAAAATATATTTTCAGAAGAGAAGTAACTTTTTTTTCCCACAGCCAAGTTGAAGACTTCTCCATCAGTCCTCCAGTGAGCGAAAAATAAAACCAACATGCAGTTTACTGCTCTATTATTTGCATCAGATAAGTATATATGGAATTATAACAGTTTATTCTTTTAATGACATATATAGTATAGTTCTTTCCCTTTTTTTGTTAAAACACTTTTTACAGGTTCTTTTCCTTCTTTTTTCTTTGACGAGTTCTGTTAACATCTTTATGTTTTGTTCTTTTTCTTTCTTTTTTATTATTATTTAATAAAAGCAATGCAAATAAATAAAAAAACCGTAATTTGCAGCTCTGTCGCCAATCCCTAATGGCTATTTCAAGTCGATGCCAGTTTTCCTTCCAAGATAACGGATGACAAGGCTCAACAGCTTTTGTCAAAATGAAGCTGCTCCTGGCATGGCAAAAATAAGGGGGGAAATGTTATATTAGTGGTTATACATCTGAGGCCAGCTTCAGTCTATCTCAATCATCAGTTGGGGACATGAGGGAAACAGCGTGATGAGAACCCAGCAGAAAGAAAAGAAATCACCAGGAGATGTTTGGATCATGGATGTAGGCGAAGAGCAGGCAGAGCTTGGGCCGGCGGAATTAAGTGCATCATCAGCTTAGAGTTATTGCATTCCCACAAGTGGTTCAAGTTCAATCCTTCCTGAATTCCATTAACCTTATCTGGTGCCAGTTTGGTGCTGAACTTTAGTTAAGCAGATTTTCTTATACAGGTTGTGGCCGGGGGGGGGGGGGGACTTTCTACGTTGCAATCTAATGGATGGTCCTGATTCTTTGTCCACCTGACAATGGCAGGGTGCGGGTGGAGACATGGTCTCTATCCATCTGGCCTTGAACTTGTGAAGTGGTGGGGGTGGGGGTTCAGCCAAGGCATGCATCTGGAGATGTTTACTGGGTTTCAAACAATGGGGCTGTTGTGGTCCACAGCCTGCAGAACTGGCAGCAGAGTCGGACAGTGAGGAGGCTGGGGAGGACCATGGGCCAGTCCTGGAGTCTGGGGAAGGCTCGGACGAGGGCTCTGTGTTGGAGGCAGAGAAAGGGCCACCTGGGTGGTACGTGCTGCCTCCAGAGCCTCCAGAGTCGGACCTCAGTGAGGCAGAGGAACAGGAGGAGCCTGTTCCCAGTGCGCACATGCGCAGAGCTGCCAGAAGGCAAGAACAGCTAAAACAAAAGGGACGACTCGGGAGTAGGGCTGGGAGATGATTGGCCCCTCCCATAAGATTTAAAAGAGGAGCAAAGGGACATGAGCCTTTGTAGGAAGCAACGGTTGTTCATTCTGGTTGGTTTAAAGCCTGAAACTCTGTTTGATTCTGGGCTCCGTGTGGCTTTGCCAATTAGGTCTTTGGCAGCGTGCCAAGGGAGATATAGGTGGGTGATTATCCCGAAGGACTTCTCCCGAAGGACTCTTTACAACTAACTGGGACTCATCTGTGAATGAACAGAATTCACAGCCGTTGCAATAAAAGAGGTTTTTGGGACTACTCGTGTGTTTTAATGACTCAGGAAGCCTAGGTCTGAACTGGCCCATGTGCTAAAATCTCCTGTCCCGTCACGTTCACTCACCAAGAGAACAGCATGGTGTTCAGCCCCGGGAAACCATCTCAGAAGTTGGGGTTGGTCGGAGTTGAAGAAAAAAACCAGATTGTGGTTAGGTTTGTGCTTCTGCAAGCTTGCCTCTCCCTCGGTTTTTAAGAATTCCTGCTTATCTCTCCTGTTGAAATCCGACCCTTTTGATTCATGCCCTTTTTCTGTAACTCTCCAGGAATCGGGGCAGAATAAGTCTAATAAATAAAAGGACGGGGAGCCAGTCGCTTTGCATTAAGGAAAAAGGAATCCAACAATTTCCTTTCTTCTGTCCTGTGTATCAAGCTACACAAAGAACGAGGGCCATTTTATTTTAACTAGTCTTCTCCAGGGAACAGCTCCTATCTTTATGAGCTACAGGCAGGAAATATGGGACATCCTCATCTCGAAGGTTTTCCTCTTCGGAGGCAGACTCGCGTCTGCTACTGCCCTACGTTAGATTAACTCTAATGTGTAATCTTGGACCAGCCCTGATAACAAGAAGGCCAGGAAATGAAAAAAAACAAAAAACCCTCCAACTTCTCTTCTGGGGTGGAAAGGAAGAAGGACACAGCTTGAAGATGCAATTATCACATCGTTTCCCATGAGGAACAGCTCAAGGAACGGTGGCTTTGTTTGAAATTAAATGTATCTGAAAAGGTTTACAGTAGTGGACAAAATTGTGGAAACTTTTTGGGAAAAGTGTATTTTTGAGGTTTGATGGCTAATAGCACCACTTTTTGGGGTGGGAGTTTCAAGATATTCCACTGCTGGAATGGCCTGGGAATAGCCCAGACATTCACCCAATTGAAAATCTCTGGAGCCGACTAAAGAAACTGGTTAGTCAGAAGTGACTCAGCAATAAAACCCAGTTAATAGAAGCAATCATTCAATATTGCTTAACGCATTGTAAGCCGTCCTCAGTCTCCGGAGAAGGGCGGCATATAAATCAAATAAAAATAAATAAATAAAATAAAATAAAATATTGGTTTCACATTATAACAGCTGCAGAAGTCAAAGACTTGGTTTACTCCATGAGACGACATTGTAAGGCCGTCATTCATGCTAAAGGTTATCCAACTAAGTATTAACTGACATGGGGATTGTTTTTGTACCTCTCGTTTTTTCTATGGTGATAATTTTTCTATATCTCACTTTTTTCTGCGTGTTTCACTTTCCTTCTTTAGACTGTAACTGCTATTCTAAGAGCAAATCCTTCCTAAAAGTTATTGCATTACATTCTTGATTAAATTATCTTTCCATTGATATATAATTGTATGGTACTACTCCAAAAAACAAAAAAAGTGGTTTATTAGCTAGTTTTAGAAAACACACTTTTCCCAAAACGTTTTCACAATTTTGGCCACTACAGTAGGCCCAAAAGGGAGCTTTTCCATATGAGAACATGCGAGATGCTCAAGATTCTTACTTTTATAATTAAAGACGCATGGACTTCCTCATAGCTTCATCGCTTTATCCTGTTGGGGCCATCATGGTTTTTAATCCCCCCCCCCTTTCAAAAGTCCAAAACATGAGAAAGCAGTATGAGCTTTCCTGTCTCCATTGAAGCAACTGTGGCCTTGGAAAGTATTTGCTTTTGAGCTGACCGAAGGATCTTTCTTTATATGCAGAGATTCCACTGAGTTGTGACCATTACTTAAGGAGAAAGATTGGGTTGGTCAGAAATCTCAAGTGACTGAGAGATTTCCTATATCTCCAGGTCTCTCCAGACATACGGCAGTCAAAACAGACAGATTTTTTTAAAAAAAAATTTAAATGTTTTTATTTGATTTATATGCCGCCCTTCTCTGGAGACTTAGGCTTACAAGGCGTTAAGCAATAGCCTTCATACTTTTGTATATTTATACAAAGTCAGCTTATTGCCCACACAATCTGGGTCCTCATTTTACCTACCTTAGAAAGGATGGAAGGCTGAGTCAACCGTGAGCCTGGTGAGATTAGAACTTGCAGTAATTGCAGGCAGATGATCTTAATAACAGTTAATGACACTGCTTTAGTCTGCTGAGCCACCAGAGATTGAACTTTGGGCTTGCATTGGTAAGAAGAAGAAAGATGGATGGGATTGAGGAACAGCCATTTTGCTTGCTGCTAGGCTCATTTAAAAAAAGAAGACTTTTCTTTTTTCCAAAACCACTTTCTTATGAAGAAATCGGAAAACATTGGTAAGGTTTTTATCTAAGGTCAAACTGAATCAAGTTCTCCCAGACTAACATCGCTATAATTCCTCTCCATCTGTCTGTCCCCAACTCTTCAAGATAACGAGAGAATGGAGGGAAATGCTTTTAAGCCTCTTGCAGCATCAAAAACACGTACGTCATGTGTTTCTTATTGCCGATTCGAGGTGACTGCTTATTTATCATTGTTTCCCTGCATTTTGTGCCGTTTTGAACTGGGTTGCATGCTGACCCGGGAAAATTAGATACCCCCCCCCCTTCCAAAGCAGCTTACAAACCTTTCAGATTTGTCTGAAGGGGTATAGAGTTTCCTGCCTGAGCAGGAGGTTGGACTAGAAGACCTCCAAGGACCCTTCCAACTCTGCCATTCTATTCTGTTCTAAATATTAGCCTACAAAAAAGTGTTTTTTAACGAGTGCGTGCAAAACGTCCGTGGAAATTCACTATTTTCTTTGAAAATGTTTTATTCCAAACCTAAAATTGCACAACATAATGGTGTTTCTCCCCACCCATCCACCCACTCACTGAAGGGAGTTAAAGATTACTGCAGATTTTGGATTGTGGTGCACGGTGGTTGACTCTGTCTAATGAACCATAAACCAAGGACTTTTTCCTGCAGAACTGGTAAAATGCCGGCTTCCTATCGTGCATCTTCCCACTATCCAGGGGGGGGGGGGAAACCAGACCTCATTTTATTATGCCTTGTTTGATGTCCAATGAAACTGAGAATGGCCGTGGAGAAGAGGAGGAGGAGGGGGGGAGGAGAAATAGGGGGAGACGTCAGGGCAAGAAGCCGTAAAGCAAATGGGCAGGAGAGCCGGGCACTTCCACATAAGGAAAACTGCAGGGACAAAATCTGTGGCAGTCCCTTGCATGATGTCGTCACATTGGAATGTGGTTGCTTCATCTGAAAATCCTGGCTTTTGACATGGGAACTGGCCTCCGTTCTTTTTTTTTTCCTGCTCTCCCTTCCGATGGAAGCAGCTCCTCCGCTGGTCTCCAGAAGGAATGTATGTCTTGACAGAGCTGGACCGGTTTTTGATGGACTCGTCTTAACAGCTCTTCTTCTCGACAAAGGTCTCGCCTTCTCAGTCCTCCTGACCTACTGAAGTTGACCTTCAGATTCAATAGGATTCAGTGCCAGGTGCATTTGGTTCTGCCCAGATACATATGGAGCATCATTTGGGTCTCTCTCTCTCTCTCTCTGTCTGTTTGGGTAGGGAGGTTGGATTAAATGACTTACAAGGTCCCTTACAACTCTGTTAATCTGTAAAGGCAACAAGCAGTGGATTTCTCCCTAGTGAAGCTATCAGGGTCAGAGAACAAATATGCATATTGATATTTTTGGAGACTCAACATTTCCAGTTCTTTTCCTTCTGTATTTCCCCTTCCTAGTGCTTTTCATCCATCTTTGTTTATCTCCTCCTCCTCCTCCTCCTCCTCCTCCTCCTCCTCCTCCACCCCTTCTCCTTCTCCTTCTCCTCCTCCTCCCCTTCTCCTTCTCCTTCTCCTTCTCCTTCTCCTTCTTCTATTTCTTCCCCCACCTTGCTTTTCACACTGACAAGAGTTTGAGTGTTTTTGAGTGGAGCAAAGCTGCAGATCTAGCTGGCGTTGTTCCCTTTCCAGAGTGTCTTTATGGAAAGGAATTGGTTGAGAGGGTCAAATGGAGCTTTTATGGAGAAGGAGAGGAAGGAGGAAGAGAAGAGGAAGGAGAAGGAGAAAAGGAAGGAGGAGGAGGATTTGGGATTTTTGGGCTGCAGACTTCAGATCTTGCACCCAGAGGTCTACTCCAGAACAGGCAGATATTTGTCCCTCACTTCTAAGTTCTGTAGAACTTGGGTCTCGTTCCCCAGCTCCCTTAGCTGTTTAAGCAACCTGCAATCTGGAGCAACTCCCTTCATCCAACCACAGTTTATAGCCCTCGGAACCGGCCGATTTCTGGACGCCCACATGCGTCTGAGCTGGCCACCAGTGATTTATGCTCAATATCTCAAAGGCCCGGAGTGCCAACTTCACGTCAAGTACTGAATTCTGGTGGTCCGTCTGTGTTTGTTTGAAACCGGGCCCAGCGAAACGGACTTGGAGCAAAGACGGCCTGGAATGCAAGCCAGGATCCATCCAGACAGCTCTGTCAGCAAACTCAGGAAACTGGCTGCGTTCAAAGAGAAAGCTGGGAAATGGGCCCACATTTTGCAACAACCTGTAGGGCTCTCGCTCTCTCATGAGAACCCCTTGCTTGGGGGGAGGGGGGAGAAAAAGTAGAGTGATAGGCTTTGGGTGGGTGGGATTTTTTTTTCATACTTTCCCTTTTTTTTCCCCCTCCTCAACCCTTTAAATTAATGAAGTACTTGCCCTGGCCATAATTCACTGCCTGGTCCTTCAAACTGCCCCCTGTCAAAGATCTCATGCTGGATTAAAACAAAAAGAGAACATACAGTGAGTCAAATGTTTTCCTTCCCAGGCGGAGATAAGACTCAAAAAAACATGTTTGAGAGCCTTAGGTTGGAAATTAATTTGTCACTCCTTTGAACAACAGCAAAACAGAAGAAGGGATTGTTGAAAAACTGGCAAGGCATTGACGCTTTCCATATGTTCCCCTTCTGTCCTGGGTTCCCAGCCTACCTCTGAGTTCAAGATTACCCATCCCAGATAAGAGACCTGGAGAGACAATTGAACCCTTGGGCCACAGATAGCCTGAACAATTCCCTTTCAGAGTGGGAAGCTGGGGTGGGGGTGGGGGGGCCTCTAATTTTGTGTCCCCCAAATTAGCTAAGGCTGGACGATTTTGCAAGGCTCGAGCGGACACAACTGAGTTGTGTGTTGCATTTTCTTTCGCGGTTTGTCTACAACTTGTTTTGACGACGAGAAGAAGGAGGAGGAGGAGGAGATTCAGAACTAAGACATGCCCTATCGTAGGTTATTTGTGCTAGACTACTGCAATGTGTGCAGCAGCTTCCAAAAAACAGCCAACACAGTTCTAGGCTGCATAAACAAATAGAATCAAGATCACGTGAAGTGTTAATACCACTTTATAAGGCCTTGGTAAGGCCACACTTGGAATACTGCATTCAGTTTTGGTTGCCACGATGTAAAAAAGATATTGAGACTGTAGAAAGAGTGCAGAGAAGAGCAACAAAGACGATGAGGGGACTGAAGGCTAAAACATAGGAAGAACGGTTGCAGGAACTGGGTATGTCTAGTTTAATGAAAAGAAGGACCAGGGGAGACATGAAAGCAGTGTTCCAATATCTCAGGGGCTGCCCCAAAGAAGAGGGAGTCAAGCTATTCTCCAAAGCACCTGAGGGTAGAACAAGAAGCAACAGATGGAAATTAATCAAGGAACGAAGCAAGTTAGAACCAAGGAGAAATTTCCTGAGAGTTAGAACAACTAATCAGTGGAACAACTTGCCTCCAGAACAGGAGTGAAATTCAGCTGGTTATGTCTGGCTTGGGCGAACTGTTAGTGGCGGCTGCAGGAAGCTCCGCCCACCCACACAGACGTCATGACATCACTTTTTTGCAACAATTTTAAGCCTCTGTGCATGCACAGATGGCTTTGCACATGCACAGATGACAGTGCAGGCACACTTCCAAACCAGTAGGGAAAGTAAGTGAATTTCACCCCTGCTCCAGAAGTTGTGAATGCTCCCACACTGGAAATTTTTAAGATGATGTTGGATAACCATTTGTCTGAAGCGGTGTAGGGTTTCCTGCCTAAGCAGGGGGCTGGACTAGAAGACCTCCAAGGCCCCTTCCAGCTCTGTTATTCTATTCTATTATATTCTAATCACCATTTTTTCTTTTTTTTAAAAAAAATTGATTTATATGCCGCCCTTCTCCGGAGACTCAGGGCGGCTTACAATGCGCTATGCAATAGCCTTCATACTTTTGTATATTTTATACAAAGTCAGCTTATTGCCCCCACAAACTGGGTCCTCAATTTACCTACCTTAGAAAGGATGGAAGGCTGAGTCAACCTTGAGCCTGGTGAGATTCGAACCTGCAATAATTGCAGGCAGCTGGTGTTAATAACAGGGTGCTTTAGACCACTGTACTACCAAGGCTCTTGTACTACCATTAATCCCCTTGGAGAAGGAGGGAGCTGAAATGAGGACACGCAGGTTCTATTCTGTTGTATTCAGGGAGGTCTTTGAAGGTTGTTCAGGGCTGTTTGGAACCAAATACCAGGGACACATTTGGTGAGCGTTTAAATAGCTGTGTTGATTTCCAGTCATCTCCAGATACAATATTGGGTTGCTCATCTTCCATAACTTCCATAACTTTTATGGAACTTTTGAGCTTTCAGTACTTTATTCACATGTTTCTTCTGAACTGGGACACACAGGAGAGGAGGAGAGGACCTGTTTTTTAAAAAAATCAAGAACTAGTTGCTACGTTCAATCAACCAACTCAACAACTTGCTGGATGGAGAACCCTGGGATTTGAAGTCCAACACATTTTCAAGTGACCAAGGTTGAGAATCACTGATCTAGAAGGAATTGATGGATGAATAGTTTGAGTGGTGGGTGTGTTACTCTTTAATGGTCCATGGCCAAGATGTTTTGAACACGTGAGTCCATATCGGAGAGTTTCTGCAAGGAGGGCATTGGGGGTGTGCTTCCATTGTGTGCATCTGCATTGATTGAATTGAAGATTGATGGCTTTCCCCTGTCCAATTTTGCCTTCAGATTCCTTAAGAAAACACACACAGGCTGTTGCAACGCAATGCAAATCCGGTTCAATAAAACTTCTCTCCTGGAATACAGATAAGAATCCTCGGGATTTCTGGGAATTCATCAGCTTTGTTGTTTAGACAACTGTCACCAAATGTGACTATCGGGTGCAAAAAAAGGAGGGGGCCCTTTTGGCGATTTACTTAATTATTCTCATTTAAACCGCAACAGCTCTGGATCAAAAGCCAGAGCTACAAATTGCCATTTGCATTCCTTGCGCCCTTGTCTCCCCTAGCCACTCCCCCACCCCCATCCCCCCAAAAGACCGAAACTTTATTCAAGGAATGGAAATATAGTGTGGCCAAGCAGCCAAAAAGAAAAAAGAAAAGAGGACCCAGTTAGTAAGTCTATAACCCTGTTTATTTAACTAAACAAGATATAGTCCGTCTGTTTGTGCAGCAGTCAGGATAATGTCACCATTTCTAAATTGAGGCTGTTGATTGATGTGTTTGGGGATTGGCATCCACCCTTTTGCTGCCATGCCTGGTTCCAACCAACCATGGATTGTTGTCGTTGTTGTTGTTTTAATTTTTATTGCTCTGAAAACATTGAAGAAAGGGCTTGCAGGAAGGCTACTGCATCAAGTTTGAAACAGGGGGAAAGGCCAATTAGAAATGGGCTAACAAGCTTCTGTTCAATCAAGATCCTGGGAAGAGAAATTATACTCCTTTTATTCAATATTTTGTTTGTATCTGGCCTCAGGGCTGACATATAAATACACTTGAATCTGAATTGTTCAGTTTCTTTGGAAGGTGACTAATTATTGCAAGGGGGAAGAAATGCTCATGTTGTTTCCGATCATAAGCACTTTTTATCTCTTTCCTTTGTTGTTCTTTCTGCATTGCAAATTGCAATGAGTTGTGCCGGCAATTGAGCCGGGGATTTTTGTTGTTGTTGTTGTTTTGCTTAATTGCTAATGAGTGAGAAATAAAGTTATCTGGAGGAAAACCGCAATGCTATGACCAGAAACTAAAGGGTTTTCAGGGGAAGAAATGTGTAAATGTTTAAAAAGGAAGAAAGAGATGGGAGGAGGGAAGGAAAGAGAGAGAGAGAGAAGAAAGAAAGAAAGAAAGAAAGAAAGAAAGAAAGAAAGAAAGAAAGAAAGAAAGAGAAGGGAGGGAGGGAGGGAGGGAGGAACTAAGGAAGGAAGGAAGAAACAAGGGAGGGAGGGAGGGAGAGAGAGAAAGAAAGAAAGAAAAAGAAAGAAAGAGAAGGGAGGGAGGGAGGGAGGAAGGAAGAAAGAAGAAAGGAAGGAAGGAAGAAAGAAAGAAAGAAAGAAAGAAAGAGAAAGGAGGGAGGGAGAGAGAAAAAGAAAGAAAGAAGGAGAAAGGATGGAGGGGAGGGAGGGAGGGAGGGAGAGAGAGAGAGAGAAAGAAAGAAAGAAAGAAAGAAAGAAAGAAAGAGAAAAAGAAAAAGAAAAAGAAAAAGAAAAAGAAAATGAAAGAAAATGAAAGAGAAAAGTCTTAAAGTGTGTTTTGAGTCCACTCTGATGCTTTACATCTGTGTCTGTCACCCTTCTTGGTGGTAGAAAAAAATGAAACTGACACAGAATGTTGCATGGATTTGCACAACTCTGCTCTTTGGAAAGACAAGAATCATTTCTGCCAATATAACAATTAGCAGGACAAAAATAATCTCACCACAGAAATACGAAGACCCTAAATGAAGTGGCCGCTAGGTATATAAGGATATTTTCTTTCTCACCGATTTTTATTCAGAAGGGAATAAATAAGGTAGAAGAATTGGCTGCCCGTAGAATGCAAGATTAGAAATAAAACTGCTTTCCAAAATAAATTTTGGAGGACTCCAACTCGGCCAGGAAGATTGTCCCGAAAGAGCACTCAACGTTATCCGAAGGAGCGGTATTATGACTTTGGATTAAAATATTCCTAGGAGATGCCATCTATAAAAGAATCTTGATTGCAGAGTCTGCTTGATTTAAAAAAAAAATACTTACCTCTTTTCAACAAAAATTCAACAGATTCTCAAGAGGAGCTCAACCCAGGCTAACAGCGAATGGCATTCAAATCAGCAGATGGCTGACATAGCATTCTGTCTGGAGAACCAGGTCAAATGACTTTGCCCTCATTTTCTAACTATTTGCTTCACGTTGGGTCCAACGTGGGAAGTGAGGGGAAGGCTGATGCATTTGCTAATATCTTGAACCCAGTTCCCGGTTGGTTTGGTGTCCTAAGTCAAGTGCTCCTCAAGCTCCTTGGAACTTCACTTCTCCTCACTTGGGTCATACACAAGTCTTGTTGAGTTGAGATCTTGTTTGTTTTTTCTTTGCTGGATAAATATCTTCTCAGCATCTGACCTTGCTCCTATCTCCATTCTGAGCTTCAGTATAACCATGTCAGTTAGGTTGGACTCACAGTTAGGGACGGGACAAAACCACGCACTGAGAATTATACAACTGGTGGGGATTCAGTCACAGCTCCCTCCCGTTCCTTGCTCTTCTCACGGCAACCCGTTTACCAAGGCAGCAATGTTGAGATCAGAGTTTCCTCACTGTGAGTCCCACTCTACAAGCTTCAGGTCAGACCATTCAGCTATTCAAAACCATATTTGTGCAGTAATTCCATCACCTAAAGTTAGAACAAAGCGTTCCCGTCTCTAATGGCTGCTTCAGAATGACGTTGGAAACGGCTTCTGATGGTATCTGAACCTCCCAGATGTGTGGTCTCCCAGATCCAACATGGAGACACATCACTTTTATGACCCTGTCTCCCAAAGTTTGTTTTTACTTAAAACCATTCTCCAGTTTTGGACAAAGTTCTTTTCTTAGACCTCACAGAGTTTCATTTTATGTGACATGTTGGAAGGGGGATACGTTCTCCTTTCCTTTCCCTCCCCTTTCCTTCAAAAGCTTTTGTCTTCTTTTTACTGCTTAAGAATCAACGTCAATTGAGGAGTTGAGAAGAAGGGAGGGTTAAAAGCAATTGATGCATCTTTATGGCTGAACGATAAGGCCATCCTGGAGAGAGAAACTTAAAACAAGCATGGTTCCCCCTGCTCTCTAAAGCGAGGGTGAGGAGCCTCTGGCCCTCCAGATGTTGCCAAACTACAATTCCCAGCATCCTTTGCAAAAGACCATACTGCCAGGGCCCTGCTAAGCAAGGGATGTATAATCTTTAGGATCCTGAGTTTGGCGTGAACTTCCCCATCACCAATTCTTCCAAAAGGTGTTGCCAAATTGTACTTGTATTCTTGTGATCTCAGGCAAAAATCAATTCACCCTTGGGAGCCTTGTAATCTGGGAAAAAAGATTACATCACCCTGCCTGCCCCTATCCATTTTTGAACAGTAGTTCCAAGGTGGCCTTTGAAGATAGAAAAGTCTAAGGTTGAATTGTTCCCCCAAAAAGGAACGATCCTTCAAATTGTCCTGCAATACTTCTCTGAACAGGAAGAATACCAACTGCATGTTTGAATTGGGATCCTGAGGAAAATCCAGTTGATCCCTGTCTGTGGAGATTCTCAGTCATCCAGGTCATTTATTTATTATTTTATTTATTGGTTCGATTTATATATGCCGCCCTTCTCCTGAGACTCAGGGTGGCTTACAATGCATTAAGCAATAGCCTTCATACTTTTGTATATACCTGCTTAGTAGAGCTTTCGTCCCCTGCCTCCAAGCAGTGTTCTTTTTTTTATACAAAGTCACCTTATTGCCCCCCACAATCCGGGTCCTCATTTTACCTCCCTCAGAAGGATGGAAGGCTGAGTCAACCTTGAGCCTGGTTGTCCCAAAGGTGCTTTTCAAAAGACAACTGGACTTTCTTTGGTTTTTTTCCTTGAAAACGTTTCGCATCTCATCCAAGAAGCTTCTTTAGTTCTTCAGTGAACTTAAGAAGTTTCTTGGATAAGAAGCAAAAAGTTTTCAAAAGCAGCTTTGGGTCAACCTGATCCATGCACCCAAAAGGACTTTGGTCCAGTTTCTGGAATTGCAACATCTTCTCCATGTGGGGTAGCAATAAATTGTCTTTGAAGCAAAAGCTGAAGAGAGTTTGAGCATCTAAGGCTGGCTAAAGCAGGAATGTGCAACTTTGGTTGGCTTGGAGCCCACGTTGGGTTCTGCTTAGACATCAAAGACCACCTGCTCCAAATGGGCCAAACAGGGACATGAGTGGAGGCTTTTAAGGGTGAAGTGAGCCATCTGCTTTATCCCACCTGAAACCTCCCAAACCATGTGTGGAAATAGCTGAAAGTTCTGCCCTCACCCTGGCTGTGAAGCCTCCAGAAGGAACATTGCAGAGATGCCTGCACCCTTTTCCTCAATCTTTGGCCCACAAGGAGAATTTGGATCCTGATCTTTCTGGCGAATGATATAAGGCAGGGGTCTCCAAACTTGGGACCTTTAAGACTTGTGGACTTCAACTCCCAGAATTCTCCAGCCAACAAATTACACAACTTTAAGACTTGTGGACTTCAACTCCCAGAAGCTGGCTGGGGAATTCTGGGAGTTGAAGTCCACAAGTCTTAAAGGTCCCAAGTTTGAAGACCTCTAATGTAAGGTTTGAGTGACCTCCTAATGACCTCCACTCTGTTATATGGATTCTTGTGGATTCCTTCCTCTTGCTGCAGACCTCCACAGGCAAACTTTTTCCATTGCATCGGAGGGCTGAGCCAATGGGGCCAGAGGTAGAGCCTGCAACCCTCACCCCACCCCACCCCTGGTGTCCTTGGGACCTGAAAGTGAACTCTTGAGCCTCTCGTTCTGTCTGCCCCGTTCCATAATGACATCCCAGATCGTATTGGCAGCCGACCTGATTCAACAGACGGCCCACCCCTACAGCTTTGTAGTCCCAAGGAGACCGAAGGCAAAAGCATCAGCGGGGAAGCTCAGGGTTGGGTCACGGCTTGCCGACTTCAAAGAGGCAGCTTGGATCCCGTCCTTCGAGAACAGAACCGGTTGCCAGGATCACCCGAGGAGCAGGCCCGGTTCAAGGGAAGCATCTCCTCAGAGGCTGCTTGGAATCGGTGCAAAGGGGGAGCTGTCCTGTCTCGGGGAGGGGCTCCGTGGAGACCGAAGGACCACGTTTGAAAGATACGCCTGGGGGGAGAGGGAGAGAGAGAAAGAGAGAGCGTTTTCCAGCCAAGGGTGAGCAAGGATGAGCAAGGATGAGTGTGGTTCAGGCAGCAAAGTGACCCCATCTGCTCTAAAAGGGGTCAGGCTATTGCTGGGTGTCGCCATGCGAAATGCACACTGGTGTGCGTTAATGTCCACTTAACAGCTCCAGGCAGATGTTCTATGCTGGGTGGCAACCTTCTGTATAGGGACCTAAACACCACTCACCCTATCAAAATTTAAACAGGACTTCCCCCCCCCCCCTTCCTCTATATTTTTCTTTGGATACATATCATTTTTAAATTTTATTTCCTTCCTTTCCATCTTTCCTTCCTACCTTACTTACTCTTTCTCTCTCCCTCCCTCCCTCCCTCTCTTTTCCTTTTCCTTTGTTTTCCTTCCTTCACTCCCTTCTCATATCCTTTCTTTCTTTCTCCCTCTCTTTCTTTCCTCCTTTCTCCCTTCTCTTCCTTCTCCTTCTTCCTTTTTTCCATTATTTCCCTTTCTTTCTTTCTTTTCCTTTCTTTCTCCCTCCCTCCTCATTTCCTTCCTTTCTTCTTCTTCTCCTTCCTTCTCCTTCCTTCTCTCTCTCTCCTCATATTCTTCCTCTCTCCTTCCCTCCCTCCCTCTTTCCCTTTCTTTCTTTCTTTCTTTCTTTCTTTCTTTTTTTCTTTCCTCCAACCAATCTCACCAAACGATACTCAGTGACCGTAGAATCCGCAATTGATTCAGCCTGGATGCCAGAATTTTTCTTTGCGAATGGTTCTTATTTTTAAAAGCTTGTAATGCTTCGCATACATATAATTTGGTTCTCCCCCTTTCCCCAGAGATGCCGCCTCTCATATCAAATCAGACACTCTCTAAGAGTGCTTTGAATTTGCAGTAATAATTCCAGCAAGAGATTGAACCAAATTTAAGGTTGCCCGTAAAATGATTCTGTATAGGAAAAAAAGGTTTTACGAGAGCCATGATTAAAACACTTGTTGGATAGCATGTTTACATCCAGGATTATAAGGCTTAAAGGCTGGAAATATGTGCCTAAGAGAATTAGCTTCTCTGCTTTTAAACAGAACCATTAATTATTCCTGTCTTCTTGCTTCTATATGAGCATTAAGTGGTCCCTGAAGCACTAGCAGTTTTTCTGTGCCTTCAGTCAAATATTATATTTCCTTATTGGGTTCAACAGAGAGTTGGAAGACTGTACATGCTGTTATTTATATATTCATTCATCTTCTGCCAAACACTATCAGAGTTTCTAGTCCTCACTGAATTGTCATATCCCTGAAAAGGAAAAGAAAGGAGGGAAGGAGGGAGGGAGGAGAGGGGAAAGAAGGAAGGAAGGAAGGGAAAGGGAAGGAGGAGGAGGAGGAGGAGGAGGAGGAGGAGGAAGAGGAAGAAGAAGAAGAAGAAGAAGAAGAAGAAGAAGAAGAAGAAGAAGA
>WNWU01000065.1:4281345-4300368 GCA_012654045.1 Ptyas mucosa | reverse complement strand
GAAGGAAGGAAGGAAGGAAGGAAGGAAGGAAGGAAGGAAGGAAGGAAAAGGGCTGATTTACTTCACACCTGGACTGGTTTGCTGGCAGTTATCCTGAATGAGCAAACCTCCATCATCTTGTATTCTAGCTGAAGGGTTTGGGACAGTACAGGGAAATTCTCCCCCCCCCCCTTTTTTTTTTTTTCAGATGCACTAACTATGGATTTGGAGCAATGATGGAGATTACAAAATATTTGGAATATGTTTCTCCTAAATCTCTTGCCTCTCAACGTCTGGAATGACGCCCCAAGCATTCTGGGCAAGAAATGTGGTGGCTAGAAGCTTGGAAGAGTCGTGAAAGAGTCACTTTCATGGCTAAAATGTCCCTCCGTCCCTCCCACCAAGCCCCACAACGGTCCGAGGGCACCTTGGGGTTATACAGCTGCAGTTGTTGGGGGAGGGGACCTACCCAGAGTCCACCAAATGTTTCCCCTTTTGAGCACATTGGAGAGCGAATGTACGGATGAAAATTCCAGAATTTCGGGGAGGCTATAAATATATTTTTCTAAAACCAAGGCGTGGAGGGAGATGCCAGGAAGAATTCATTCCCCATCTCACTTGTATAAACCCAAACCTCTCCTTTCCTTGGAGAGAGTCAAAATTGGCAAAGCTTGCCCTCTCGTGGTCTGTGGGCCTCCCACAGAAGACCCTCCCCAAAGTTATAGACGTTCAGCGAGCTGAGTCTTGCGTGGTTCTTGAGCCTCTTGCCTAAAGATGCTGGTGGAAGGGGAAGGGGAATAATAGAAGGGGAAAGGGTGAGAAGGAAGACAGAAAGAAAGGAAACTAATGGGGAAAAGGAAAGGAGGAAAGGAGAAGGGAAAGAGGAAGGGAAATAATGGAAAAAGGAAAGGGAGAGAAGGGAGACAGAAAGGAAAGGAAAATGATGGGGGGGAAAGAAGGAAAGAGAAAGAAAGGAGGAGAGGAAAATAACAGAAAAAAGGAGGAAAGAAGGAGGAGGAGAAGGAGAAGGAAGGGAAGGAAGAAGAGAGAAAAGGAAGAGGGGAGAAAGAAAGAAAAAAGAAAGAAAGAAAGAAAGAAAGAAAGAAAGAAAGAAAGAAAGAAAGAAAGAAAGAAAAAGAAAGAGACATTTAAAATGTGCACTGCAGATGTCAGAATACCGAGACAGGGGAGCTGTGTGAGGGGTGAGGGGAAGGGCCGTTCTCACAAATCTAAACTCCGCGTCCGTCGATCTTGCTGGCTGGTTTATTTTATCTCTTCCTCCTCTTCTCACTCATCGCCTCTTCTGACGAGGCTCCTTGGTCGGCCGAGGGGCCCGTTGATTGCAGATCATTAGCGGAGGCTCAGAAGCTGGGAAAGGCTGCCGAGAGCTCCTGGCTTTGCCCACCCGGCGAGAGAGAGAAGGCCGCCTCTCAAGCCCCTGATAGGAAAATTGTCAAAGCCACCCAGAATCCCCCTCCCCAGCCATTAATCCCAACACCTAGCCACCTGGAATAATAAGGAGTCAGCAGGATGGGCCAATCTCAGCTCTGCGGAGATATGTGGCCGTCTGGAAGGAGGGAGGGAGGGAGGGAGGGAGGGAGGGAGGGTTGGGGGGCTTCCTTTCCCACCAGGAATAAAGCCATTTCAGAGACAGGCCTTCTTGATTTAGGGCCCAACCTGCAAAGTGGGGAGGGGGCCCAGCTGCTGAAGCCAACGCTTGCCACTCCTACGTGGCAGCCTTGCGGATACTTAACTGGCAAGACTTTGTCTGCGATCTCTGGCTTGAAATGACAATCTGCCAACTAGGAGTTGAGACAGCCGAGGAAAGAGGGAGAGGGAGGGAAGAGGAAAAAAAAATTTTTTTCAAGGGCCAGAGTCTTGGGTATCACCTTCATATATGTCTTTGTTATCTCTGGGGGTGGGGGTGCGGGATGTTGCTGGGAAACTTTGAGGAGGCCTGGGAAGGAATAGGCAACAATAACAGAGTCGGAAGGGACCTTGGAGGTCATCCAGTCCAACCCCCTGCTCACGCAGGAGACCTATACTAGGGATTCGAACCGCCGACCTGCCGACCTTTCTGATCGACAAGCTCAGTGTCTTAGCCACTGAGCCACCTAGTCAGGCAAGAATGATTGACAGGGGCTAGATCTGGGTGCCTCATGGCCTCGTTTTTCCATCGTGCACCACTGATCCATGGATCGTGCCATGGAGGAAGAACCACCTTCCAAAGTTTTTCCCCAGCTTTGCTTTACTCTTTCCTCAATTCTCCCCCATCGGAGCATTTGCAGAAAGAGTTTTTAAAAATGCCAAGATCGCATAACAGAGAGCCAGTTCGATCTAGAGGTTAAAGTATCAGGCGAAAGAATCACCAGGCGAGAGGGAGTTCTAGTCCCATCTTTCCTTAGGCACTCAAGCCATCTGGGTGGCTTTGGGCCAGTCGCCCTCTCCATGGTGCTTTTGCTGCTGACAAAGGGGGAAAAAAAACAACCCACAGAAGGAGAAAAAAAAGAGAGAGAATGACAACATGGCTGAACTCCAAATTCACCAAAGAGAGCCATTCTTAGGCTTTGAACAGGAGGTGGTATTAAAAGTTTCATTCTTTAGGTGGTTTCTTCTCCTCTGCAAACTCAAAAGCCTGGGAGAGAGGATTGTAACGCCGGAATATTTTGGGAATGATTTTCTGCTGAGATTTTCAAAAGAAAAAAAAGAGAGAGAGAGAAGAAAATCTCCAAACGGTTCCAGGCTTTTGAAACCGAACCACGCAGGGCAATTTTTCCAACCCCCTCAAAGTGTGGCTGTGTTTCTTCAGCTGGGCAAACGTGTTTTCTTCACACAGGATGGGCCACAAAGGTGGGTTTTTTTCAGAGCCGAGTCTTTCCACCGCGGGCGCAATTTGGCGTCTGGCTCCGTGGCTTATGCCGGAGTTGTGTTAATTGCTTGAAATTGACGCACCGCATACCCAGGAAGCTGTCGGGGTAGCACAACCCTGCCCTAGATCTAGCGCGATCTGCAGTTGTGCAGATGCAAAGCAATAGATCATGGCATCCAGCCCTCTCAATCCGGCCCTCTGCAAAATAAGATTTGGCCCCCCTATCTGGCCCTGCCAAGACAGGAGGCATCGCCCCTTCACCTGCCCCAAACCAGGGGAGACCTGGGACTGGGTGGCTTTTATACGAAGAAGCACGTTTGAACTCAGAAGCTAAGCAAAGTCCCAGGAAGGAAATTGTCTACTAATAGTAACCTTAATTTTAGGAAAGCTGCCTTAAAGGAGGAGGAGGAGGAGAAGGAAGAAGGATGAAGAGGGTGAAGATAAAGTGAATTTCTCTCGCCTCCTTCAGGAGTTGTGGGTGATCCAACACTGGAGGTTATTAAGAGGAGATTGGACAACCGTTTGTCTGAAAGGGTACAGATAGTCCTCTACTTACAATGGTTCATTTAGTGACCATTCAAAGTTACAACGGCACTGAAAAAAGTTGACTTATAAACCATTTCTTCACACTTAACAACCATTCCAGCATCCTCAGGGTCACGTGGTCAAAATTCAGACATTTGCCAATGGACTCCTATTTATGACGGTTGCAGCATCCTGGGGTTACAAAATTGTCTTTTGCGACCTTCCTGCAAGTGAAGTCAATGGGGAAGCCACTTAACAGCCCCGTCACTAACTTAACAGCTGCAGTGATTCACTTAACAACGGTGGCAAGAAAGGTCGTAAAATGGGGTAAACCCCACTTAACAAATGTCTCGATTAGCGACATAAATGTTGAGCTCAATTGTGATCATAATTCGAGGAGTATCCATATAGGGTTTCCTGCTTAAGCAGGGGGTTGGACTAGAAGACCTCCAGGGTCCCATCGGACTCTCTGATTCTATTATTCTGTTCCGTTATTTTGCAGCATAAAAAAAAATATTGGAGGGTGACGTCACCACCATCCAATTCTTCTTTATTGTTGGCCAGATTTATATTTTTAAAGCTCCCTCGGGATCGCCATCTCACTCCCCACCATCCATCTCACCCTACACGTTGACAACTTTTATATCAAGCTGAACTGACCGGTCCTGACTCAGATTCCCAGCTTGGTCATTGAAATCCCGTGATTAATCACCTTGCCTATCTTATCTGTTTGGGGGAAAAATAAAAAATAAAAAATAGGACGGCTTGTTTCCCTTTGATTACAGGCTCAGCTTTAACAACAGGAAAGTTGCCTGGTGACTTCATTTTTACGGTGGTCGCCTTCCAAATGAGAGAGGGAGAGGGAGAGAGAGAAAGAGAGAGGGGAGCGGAAGAGAAAGACAGAGAGAAAGAAAGAGGAAGGGAGGGAGGGAGGGAGAAAGAGAGAGAGAGAGAGAGAGAGAGAGAGAGAAGGAGGGGGGGGGGGGGAGGGAGAGAAGGGGAGGGAGAGAGAAAGAGAAAGAAAGAGAAAGAGAAAGAAAGAAAGAGAAAGAGGGGGAGAGGGGGAGGGAGAAAGAGAGAGAAAGAGAGAAAGAGGGAGAGAAAGAGAGGGAAAGAAAGAGAACAAGAGAAAGAAAGAGAGGGGGAAGGAGAGAGAAAGAGAGAGAGAAAGAGGGAGAAAGAAAGAGAAAAAGAGAGAAAAAGAGAGGGAGGGAGGGAGGGGGGAAAAGAAGAGGGGGGGCTACATTTGGGCCATAAGGCAGGAGAAGCTCAGACGTTCATTGTAGGAGCATGTGGGTTTGGGGAATGAAGAAAACAGCCCCCCCCCCCCCCCGTAGGGATGGAAGGGGGGAAGTCTTTATCCACATGTAAGACAGCCTTCCTAAAATTAAGGTTTAATATTAGTAGACCATTTCCCCACCAGAACCCAGCTTCTGGTTCAAATGTGGTTGGCCAAACGTGACCTCCAGTAGAGGACCTCTTTCTGGAAGTCTTTAAATGTTTATCCAGGGAAATGGGTCCCTAAGGGAACAAGAAGGCTTCAAAGGTGGCATTCAAAGCGTTTCATGATCTTCTACTGGTAGCCCAACCATGGGCGAGTTGAGTTTTTGATCTAGCCCAGGGGTCGGCAACCCGCAGCTCTGGAGCCGCATGTGGCTCTTTCATCCCTTTGTTGCGGCTCCTTGTCACCAGTCGGCTCCACAATTGATAGGGCTTTCGGTTAGGACAGGTAGAGGAAAAAGGATGCCGCGCTAGGAGGAGACTCTATGGTGGGGGAACCGGACTTCCGGTCGGCTCCAGAATTGAATGGGGGGGCTTCCGGTTAGGACCTTTGTGGCTCTTTGAGTGCTTAAGGTTGCCGACCCCTGATCTGGCCCAACAAGGAATATGTTCGCCGTTCTTCAAATGCCCACAAAATTAGTAGGACTTTGGAACGCTTAAACCAGTCAAATGGAACCACTCCTTTCCCTATCTGCAGTCAGTCCAACGAAAATATCATCTTGGAACCTGCTAAATGTATCCTTTTAGAATATTTATGTGAAAAAAGAACAATATAGGATCTCTACGCGAGGCCGTAACTTGGCTCAGTCGGCTCTACCTGTGGATACGTATTCAAGAATTCCTCGCTTCCTCCTTGATCTGAAACAGCCTGAACCCATCGCCCAGAGGGGCTTATCAAAACACCGTGTGGTGGAAGGTTCTTTTTCAAATTATTTTTTATTTTCACAGGCTTGGAGCATAGAAGGGGATCTCGATATAAGAGCGCCTACCCTCGAGTTTTCAGATTGATCATAATTGTCCAAACAAATGCCGTTTCTTGGAGGCCAATACCACGAATTCCACTCCGAAATGTCACTCCACCCCAAAGCCAAATAAATACACCGTTTATGCTCTCATCTCTTCACAGCAAGGGACGGCCTTTGAGTGAAGCCCAAGATTCGGCCATCTTCAACATTATCTGTCCAAGAGCATTTCGAAGGCAAAAGTCCATTGAAAACATGTTAGCGCCGGCCCCTGGATGCTCTCGGAGGCCACTCCTGTGAGATCTGAGATGCTCAGCGAAATTCAGGAGGAGACGCTGGACGACGACAAAGATTAAAACCAAATTCTTGAACAGGTCCCAAAGCTAACAAAGGAACAGAGCGGTATAGGAACTTCAACTAATTGGCCCTGAATTCAGATTCGGGTTCCTTCCTCCTTTTATGACCAATGCAAGAATTGGCTTGGATCTTTTCCATACGACAGTTCCAGCAGGTAGAAATGGAGAGGGGGATACATTCACCCCATCTTTGAAGGTGGTCTCCTTTTCATTTGATAAACCACTGCTCCATTGTCAGGTTACAGGAACTGGGTCTCAGTGGTTGTTGTGGCCTGTACATGGCCTGTGCAGCTAGTAGCTGATTCAGACAGTGAGGAGGCTGGTGTGGTGCTGCGCGAGCAGCCTGTGCAGCTGGCACTCGAGTTGGACAATGAGGAGGCTGGAGAAGATGTGGTGCCAGAGGTGGGGATTCAGCCAGGGCCTTCAGAACCTCCAGAAGCTCCCTTAAGTGAAGAGGATGAAGAGGAGGAGCCTCTTCTCGATGCACGGGCGCGCAGAGCTGCCAAAAGGCAGGAGTGGCTCCTCAGGAGGAGGTCTCCTCAAGAGTAAGGCTTGTGGCTAATTGGCCACTCCCTTAGCCTATTTAAGGAGGAACGCCGACTGAAGCAATTTGAAGGGAACAACTTCGTTCACATACCTTCTTGTCTTGTCTTGCTTATCTTATCAGCTTCCTGCAAATTGCTTCTGGGCATTCTGCCAACCACACAGTAAGCTTTCAGTTATTATTCTTTGAATTCTTGGCGGTTGTTAATGCAGTTAATTAACAGCCGTTGTTGTAAAAGACCTTGTTTATTCAGTAAACTAAGGTTTGAACGGACTTTGTGTGTGCTGCGTTTTTTGGGGTCCGTAGCTGGGGCAGAACAGTAGTGGGCTGCTACTGGTTCGCCCCGGATCAGGCAAACTGGTAGCAGTGGAGGCAGGAGGCTCCGCCCACCCAGACGCTTCTGCGCAGAAGCATCACGCGCGAGAGTGCATGCGCACTGATGAGTGAACCAGTAGTGGCGGGTTTTGAAACCCGACCCTGGTATGTCTAGTCTAGAGAAAAGGAGGACTAGGGGTGACCATTCCAATATTTGAGGGGCTGCCTCAGAGAAGAGGGGGTCAACCTATTTTCCAAAGCAGGACGAGAAGCAACGGATGGAAACTAATCAAGGAGAGAAGCAATCTAGAACTGAGGAAAAAATGCCTGACAGTTAGAACAATTAACCAGTGGAACAACTTGCCTCCAGAAGTTGTGGGTGGTCCATCACTGGAGACTTTTAAGAAGAGGTTGGACAACCGTTTCTCTGCCATGGTATAAGGTCCTTTGCTCGAGCAAGGGGTTGGACTAGAAGACCTCTGAGGTCCCTTCCAACTCTATTATTCTGTATTCAGCCTTCTCCTAGAATTGCCGTGTGATAAAAAAGGAATATATGAACAAAGAAGGCGCATCTGGGAAAACCCCACACATAAATATACTGTTTCTATAAATAATTTTTTTTTAAAAAAAAAAGAAAATCAGCAGAAAGGATGCACAGTCAGCAATTTTTCCAGCGAAGGAGCAAACATTCAGAGAAAGAGGCCCAAATTTTAAAAGTAGCTAAAAAAAAAAAAAGTCTCACATTACTAAGAGGCTGGGATGCATTCAGTTTATCAAAGGACAAATGCGAAGCGAAGAGAAACCAAAGCTTGAGACATTTGCAAGAGTGAGAAACAGAGGAGAAAGAAACACTGACCTACTCCCAGAAGTGAAAAACCGAAACTTGACAGTCTTGCTTGTCCACAGCCCCAACTCCAAAGGACTAATCCAGATCTGATGACCTGCTGTTGATTGACAGGTCATTAGATAATCGCGAGGCTGAGCCTGATGCCAGGAAGAAAGAAAAATATTTTCTTGTTCCTTCCTTGGAGGATTGACTAGAAGGCCTGGTGATTTAATTACGTGGCTCTAAAGTTTCAGCTGAGCTTTGACCAACCTGGAGAATCGCAAAGAAGGAACATTGGGATCTTCCACGTATCTCAGTAGCCAACCGTCAATGGCCAACAGCAATGGTCTCTGGGGGCTGTAGTTGAAAAAATCTTGAGGACACCAACTTGTCTATCCCTTATTTCATAGCTTCCAGATGAAGGCCCCATGACTCTACCCCATTCTTTGAGATTTTTTATTTATTTATTTACTTATTTATTTATTTGTCAAACATGTACAAGATAGCAGGTATAGGTATAAACATAAACAAAGGAAGGAAGTACAGATAAATGGGGACAGTAGATCAGGTATGGTAGCAGTGGTGGATTTCAAAATTTTTTACTACCGGTTCTGTGGGTGTGGCTTGGTGGGCATGCCATGGCTTGGTAGGTGTAGCTTGGTGGGCATGGCAGGGGAAGGATACTGTAAAATCTCCATTCCCACCCCACTCCACGGGAAGGATACTGTAAAATCTCCATTCCGTCCCCAATCCAGGGGGAGGTTACTGCAAAATCCCCATTTTCCTCCTGATCAGCTGGGACTTGGGAGGCAGAGAATAGATGGAGGCGGGGCCAGTCAGAATTTTTTACTACTGAACTACTCAAAATTTCCGCTACCGGTTCTCCAGAACTGGTCAGAACCAGTGATGGGTTGCCCCCGGTTTAGACCGGTTCGCAAGAACTGGTAGTAAAACCGGCGGGAGGCCCCACCCACCGCCTCAGATATCATCGGCGATCTGTGCATGCAAACCAGTAGTAAAGATAAGTAGAAACCCCTCCTGCTGAACCCCACCTCTGGATAGTAGGCACGCTGGTGCTCTTATGCATGCCCCTTTATGGACCTCTTAGGAATGGGGTGAGGTCCACGGTAGACCGTTTGAGTTGAAGCTGTGGGGGTTTGAGGCTGTAACAACGGAGTCGGGTAGAGCATTCCAGACATTGACCACTCTGTTGCTGAAGTTGTATTTTCTGCAATCGAGTTTGGAGCTGTTTACCTTGAATTTGTATTTATTGTTTGCCTCTTGTATTATTGAGGTTGAAGCTGAAGTAGTCATTGACAGGTAGAATGTTGTAGCAGACAATTTTGTGTACTATGCTTAGGTCAGACCGTAGGCGGTATAGTTCCAGGTTGTCCAAGCCCAGAATTTTGAGCCTGGTGGCATAAGGGATTCTCTTGTGAGTAGAGGAGTGGAATATTCTTCTCGTGAAATAACTCTGGACCCACTCAATTGTGTTAATGTCCAATATACAGTATAGATTTCAGGCGGACGAGCTGTATTCAAGAATTGGTCTGGCAAAGGTTTCATATGCCCTGGTTTGCAGTACAATGTTACCGGTCATGCAAAAAAAAAAAAAAATTCAGAAAAAACTCACAAGTATCTAGGAATCAAGAATCAGGTCTCTGGATGGCGAATCATCCTGACCAGGGCTGAGCCACTTAATGTTATCTAGACGTCTTCTCGTCTGTTTTGGTAATGTGGTCAAGAAAAGTCCAAAAAAAAAGAAGATGTTGGGCAGGACTGGATAGGATGATGGAAAAAAGCAGGTCCAATGTTTGGAAAGGAGAAAACAGTTCCTGTATGTGGACAGAATACAGCAATTAGGGATTTTGAGGTTTATTTGTTTATTTTTATTTATTGAATTTATATTGCCACCTATTTGCACATGGCGATAAGGTGGCTTACAGAATATAAAATGTCATTTAAAACAATAAAACTAATAAAAAAGGATCAAATAAATTAATATAATAGTAATATAATTATAATACAATGCAATGCAGTGCAGTGCAGTGCAGTGCAATGCAATGCAATGCAATGCAATACAATACAATACAATACAATACAATACAATACAATACAATACAATCACTGGAAGTTTTTAAGAAGATGTTGGATAACCATTTGTCTGAAGTGGTGTAGGGTTTCCTGCCTAAGCAGGGGGTTGGACTAGAAGACCTCAAAGGTCCCTTCCAACTCTGTTATTCTGTTCTATTCTAAACCTCACCTCATCTCTGCTGCTTGGTGGCGCAGCAGACTAAAGTACTGTAAGTAACACCAGTTGCCTGCAATTACTGCAAGTTCGAATCTCACCAGGCTCAAGGTTGACTCAGCCTTCCATCCTTCTGCGGGAGGTAAAATGAGGACCCGGATTGTGGGGGCAATAAGCTGACTTTGTATTAAAAAAAACACCGCTTGGGGGGCGTCAAATGCCCTACTAAGCAGGTATATACAAAAGTATGACAGCTATTGCTTAATGCATTGTAAGCCGCACTGAGTCTCCGGAGAAGGGCGGCATATAAATCGAACCAATAAATAAATAAATAATAAAATCTCCTTGTGAACATCTCAAATAGCTCCTGTTGGCCACGGGGTGACCCCAAATTCTGGACTAGATTGATCTTCGGTGTGATCCAATCTCACAACCTCTTCCAAATGTAATAATCCCTTACTGGTTTTTTTTTTCCAGCAATGTGCCCTTTTCAAGTCCGCCTATAAATGGAACAAAGAATCTTTCTTCCCTTCTGCCATTTTTGACAGTCGGATTTTAAACATTTGTTACACAAATGTGTCCCAGGAGACAGGACAACCTTAAAAAAAAAAGAAAGCTCAACCATTGGGGAGTTTGGCAGAGTTTTAGCAGCCCCCCCCCCCCTCTTCTGGGTTGATTTAATGGATGTCGTCAAACTTTAGTGCTGTGTCAGTATGAACTTCGCTTGCACTGGCTTTTTCGGAGGATGGCTTTCTCCCTTGCAAATGTGCTAAAAGTGACGCTTAAAAAAAAACAATACAAGATGGAAGAGAATTTATTTCCCAAATGTGAAACCTCAAAACGTTTTGGTGGGGTTTTTTTTTTTTTTTAGCGTTAAGGTTGGAACACTCAAAGCATTCCTCTTCTTTGGTCACCGTTACGCCTTCCATTGTGGAGAGACTTTTGCCACCCAGTCCCATAAATACTAGAAAAATAAAGAACGTGGCCATAGACGGATCAGATTTTTGATGCGACACCAAATGGGAGTAGGTTAGCCTTTCTCAGCTTTCCAGAGGGATGAGCCACAGTTTCTACAATCCCCCAAAAGACGACGATGGCTGCCAATTACGGGCACTGAGTCCGCCATTCATCTGGAGGGCACCAAGCTGGGCAAAGCTGCATCAGCCAAATACAAGAGTTACGGTTTGCAAATACGATTCATCCTATAACACCAAGACGTTTATTTATGGGTCAGGGATGAGCAGGAAAACAGGAAACTTCCATGTTCTGTTAACCACAGAATTATCCTTATGTCAAAACCAAAAATTATAGTCAGCTCGGATGAGCGGGGGGAAAAAAAGCCAAGGTTTTAAACCACAATTATGCCTTGTTTCAGAAAACCCGGTCTGAGGCCAAATGAATGATGGTCTTTGATTCTTTCAAAAGCCTTCTTCTAAACCCTACAATGAATGGTTACGGGGACTAGGTATGTCTAGTCTAACGAAGAGGAGGGTGCCATGATAGCTATCTTCCAATACTTGAAGGGCTGTTATGGGGAAGGAGGGACGCAGTGGCTCAGTGGCTAAGATGCTGAGCTTGTCGATCGAAAGGTCGGCAGTTCAGCGGTTCGAATCCCTAGTGCCGCGTAACGGGGTGAGCTCCTGTTACTTGTCCCAGCTTCTGCCACCTTAGCAGTTCGAAAGCACGTAAAAAATGCAAGTAGAAAAATAGGGACCACCTTTGGTGGGAAGGTAAGAGCGTTCCGTGCGCCTTTGGCGTTGAGTCATGTCGGCCACATGACCATGGAGACGTCTTCGGACAGTGCTGGCTCTTCGGCTTTGAAACGGAGATGAGCACCGTCCCCTAGAGTCGGGAACGACTAGCACGTATGTGCGAGGGGAACCTTTACCTTTTACCTATGGGAAAGAGGGAGTCAAGCTATTCTCCAAGGCACCTGAAGGCAAGACAAGAAGCAACAGATGGAAACGAATCAAGGAGAGAAGCAACTAAAGGGAAATTTCCTGACAGTGAAAACAATCAGTCAGTGGAACGGCTTGTCTTCAGAGCTGTGGGTTTGCAAGAAAGGATTGGACATCCCTTGGTCCAGGATGATGTCAGGATTCCTGTCTTGGGCAGGGGGTTGGACTCCAAAGACTCTTCCATTACAAGGAAGGGGACAGAAAAAACCGTGGAACCAAAAAACCCTCCTGGTTCATCTCCCTTTGAATATTTTCAATTTGTATTTGGGAGCCTTGACCCAGCCATTGCTTCTGACCACTAGGGGTCACTCTGAAGCTTCCAAAAAAAAAATTAGCAAAACAAGCTATTCCTTCAGTTTCTCTGCACTTATTGGAAATAGCTAATAATTTGTATAAGAGAGAATAAAAAAAAAAGTAGAAACAGAAGTCAGAGTTGGGAACTGAAAAGAGAAGAATTGAGGATGGTATTTGGTGGATGTGAAGTGCGAGTTTTAGATGCAAGATCATAGCTCTCTCAGGAGCAAAACGGTTCTGGGGATACATTCTCCATTCTGAGATTAGATCTGAAATGCCACCCTTCATCTGGGGTGTCCTGCAGCAAAATGCAAGGATTAAAAGAGTATTTCAGGCAAGCACATACATTAAAGGGACAGCCCCCCCCACCTTGAATTTTCAGGTAACCTTAGCAATTTGGGGGGTACAGGAGGAGAAAGAAGACATCCTTGATGCTTTCTGAACTTGCTAACTTTTTATAAGCCAACTAGATAGCATCATCAGGCCTACAAGGGAGAAGAATTTGGGAGGAGGAGGGGGGGGATAGGAGAAGAAGGAGGAGGAGGAGGAGGAGGAGGAGGAGGAGGAGGAGGAGGAGGTGATCCTTGATGATCTCTTAGCTTGGCTGTTTTCTTGCAGATGTTTCATACCCTAAACTCAAAGAATTCTCCCTGTGCCAAGGTAATTTGGGCAAGGGTATTTCCTGCTTCTGCAAAGTCGTTGTGCAATCCAACCAGTTCATCCTTACAATTGTCATCACAACAGAAAATACTTTTTTTTTAAAAAAAGGACAACTTCTTTGCTTTAAACAACTCAGTATTCAACCAGCGGTCCGAGAACCTGAAGAAGAATGAGATGGTCCTTCAAGGAAACGCCCCCCCCCCCCCCAAATTTGAAGTCCCTTGAACTGAAGACTCCAAACCCTTGGAGGAGAAAGAGATGCTAAAGGAGCCTAAAGGCCATTTGATGAGGTGTGAAAAATAACTTCATAACTTCTAATGTTTCTCGCTCAAGAAAAAGATGGGGGAGTATTTGGAAGAACACATTGAACCTTCCAGTGCTGTTTTTTTAGTAGCTTAAACTTGGAGAATTCCATGATTTTTTCCCCTGCCAAGGTGTGATTTGGACGGGGTTCCTCTGCCATTTCGTGCAAGAAGGAAGTGTGCTGCCAAACGAAACAGAGGGAAAAGGAGGGCTACGCTATGCCCACCTGGCTCGGGAGAAATTAAATTTTCTTCCGCTCCATCCTGAAATTCAGACAGTTCTTGAGTGTGTTTCAAATGTCCCACGCTGTAATACGGACACCCTGTCTTTCTGTTCCCCATTTCCAGTAAGGAAATCTTCGCTTGTCTCCTAGCAGGAGCAAGATTGAGTTTCCAATTTGCAAATTATAGAGTGAAGTGAAACCTACATATTCATAAGAGAAATATTTAACCATAAATGCCCTTCTTCTTCCCAGTGTCTTTGATTGATTTGCCCCAAACATTCGCCAACTCGGTGGAGAGAGAGAGAAAAAAAAAGGTGGGTGGGAAGCACAACAGTGAATTTTCGCTTCTTATTTTCTCCCCGTGCCATGGAAGCCCAATTCTAAAGCAACAGATGTACAGATGTTTGAAAACATCTGGATCCCAGCTGGACTTGCAGCTGGACTCCATCAGTTGCAGAGTGCCAAGTTTTACAAATATTGTCAGAAGGAAGGCCATAAATAAGTTATCTATCCCGAACAGATGACATCGTCCGTCCTCATTCTTCTTTCGCTACCACTTTGGCAAACAGATATTTTGGAGGGTTCCAGATTCCAAGCCCTGCATAATTTTCCATATTTCATTTCTTTAAAAAAAACAAAAACCCCCACACACGCACAAATGGTGCATCTTCGGTCTCAGCTACACCGTGAGGTCTTCCAAAATGCTCTCGCTGTCACAAAATGGGAACGTGTTTTTTTCGCACGGAAAGATCTTCTGTATCTTTAAGGGGGGAGATGCAAGAAAAGATTCTGCGGGCATCCTTTTTTCTCTCGAGAAGGCAGCTTTCCATATGCGGGAAAGAGTTTACACAGAGCGATTGTTAAAAATATGGGTCCCTAAATTGACCCCTATGGAACAGTCCACAAAGATGGTTCATTTATGGGCTGTGGATGCGTTTTGGGAGGAAGAAAACTGAAAAGGTGGCCAGGAAGCTTCCTTTTGCAAAGGTGCTTCCGTATTTTAATCAAAGGCTGCTCTCTGGTGGACACAGGCAAACCGATTTAAAGACAGAAAACTGATTTATGCCTTTCAAAAAAAAAAAGTCAGAACTTGATCTAGTAAATGAGTGCGGGATTCAACTCTTGTAATATTTTTTTTCCACAGAAATTTGGGATATTCAGTCCACAGTGAGAGGCCAATGTCTTCAACTAGCATTTATTCATTTTAGAATAGAATAGAATAGAATAGAATAGAATAGAATAGAATAGAATAGAATAGAATAGAATAGAATAGAATAGAATATTTATTTATTTAGCGTATGCACAAAACGTATGTATTAAAACTCTTCATTTTTACAGTTTAAAACAATTAAAACAATAAAAAAAGCAGTAAGAAAACCTAAAAGGAAAACAGAAATAACATTTCAGAGTTTAATGTTGAGTTTGGAGATCTAGTCAGTAGCTGTCGTTGTTATGCAGAGGAAGTCTGCATAACAACAACAGCGAATAGAATAGAATAGAATAGAATAGAATAGAATAGAATAGAATAGAATAGAATAGAATAGAATAGAATAGAATAGAATAGAATAAACACAGTTGGAAGGGACCTTGGAGATCTTCTAGTCCAACCTCCTGCTTAGGCAAGAAATCCTATACAATTTCAGACAAGTGGTTATCCAACATCTTCGTAAAAACTTCCAGTGTTGGATTTTGTCCGAAGGAAGTTCTGAACTTTGAAAAGCATTGAAATAAATGTGAAATAAGCTACTGAAATCCCATCACCGGAGTAGAGTCATAGGTTTTGAGGGCCGCGAGGGCGCTTTGCATTTTTCAAATGTGGCCTAAAATATATATCAGATCCGCATCTAACACTTTCAGATCAAGACGTGTCTCGAAAAGCCGGAGTACTTCAGATTAACTCTCAGATTTTAAGGCAAATTCACTCTTTCTTGACAGTTTGCATTCTAAGGTGGCAAGAGAATATAGAATATCAATATTCTCATCGATAGAAAGGAGAATAAAACGGAAGCCGAGGGTTTTATCCTAGTATGATTTATATTGATTGCTTATTTGGTATCCTATGACTAAGTGTTGTTATCTTATGATTTATGGTGTATTTTATGACGATTATGATCATGATTTATCGCTTGTTGCTTGTATATACACTGAGAGCTTATGAACCTTTAGCAAATTCCTCGTCTGTCCAATCACACTTGGCCAATAAAGAATTTTATTTAGGCTGCGCAAACATGGATGAAATTATTATTGTTGTTGCAATTACAATAAGGGTAGCAATTGCATTTATTGGCTATCAATCACCAGCATGCACAATTAAAGGGAAACCCGGTAACCATTGAGCAGTGAACTAAGTTTGCAGCTTGCAATGAGAATTGCACGCGGTTCCTTTATTGCGCTGTCCCACATGCTCCGTGCACAACTGTCCTGCGAGGTTGTCCTGGATTTGCTAAGAAGCATATTATATAAAATGCATTATTTGCAAGCAGGGAAGGTGGCATGGATCGACTGGAAGGTCTGCGAGGAAGAACGCAGCCCCAGGCTTTCTGCACATGCCCAGAGGCATTGCAAAAGCGAGGGAAAAGGGAGGGAGGAGAAGCCCCGACGTCCAGCGCAGTTGCAGGACTGATGAATTGCAGCTACCCTGCAAGGAAGGGCAGGAGAGGCAGCGTGCGTTCTGCGCAGGCGCGGACCCGGCCGAGGCCGAAGTAGAACACCTTAGAGTTGGAGACATAAGGAGGCACGCTTACGCAAACGTCACTTCCGATGTCATTGGACGGACGCCATTTGCGGAGAAAGCGGGCACGTCAACGCCACTCTTGTTCTTTCTTTCCGGCCGGGGGGCGGGGGGGGTCACGCGCGTTTTATTTCCCACCACCACCCACTCCGGTCGATCCGCAAAACGGGAGAAGCGGGGAAGTCTCCTCCTCCGCCGCACCCCCACCACCACCACTCTCCACGAAGTCGTCGCGAATCCCGGATTTTATTGCTCCTCCCTCTATCCCCTTGGGGGCAAAACCCACAGTCCTTTGAACGCATGCGTGGACGTCCCCCATTGCCCTCCTGAGGGCCGGGCCAAAAGCGCGTGACGGGGCGCATGCGCGGGACGCCGTGCCGCTTCTGGAGCTCGCTCGCTACCTCGCTCGACGGTGCCTCCGCGGCGACGGATCCTCCTCAGCCGGCGGGGCCTGCGGGGACGGGCCCCTTCCATCCGGGATGGGCCGGGACCGCCGCCATCGTCATCAGCCGGGGTCGTGCGAGGCAAAACCCTGAAGGAACCGGGGCGAGGTGAGTCTGTCAGGGGGCGAGAGGGTGGGGCATAGCGAGGCTCCGCCCATCTGGCCCCGCCCGCCCGCCGGGTGGCCCCGCCCACCTCAGCTGTTCTCTTCCCGTTCTAAGCGGCCCCGCCCCTTTCCAGCCTCTTGCCAGGTGCTGCCCCCTCCTCCTCCTCCTCTCTCCTGCCCTGGACCTCACCTCCCATAATCCCCAGCCGTGTGGGGGGGGGGATTATGGGACCTGAGGCCCATCCCAATTTTGGAAGGGGGAAAAAGCTGATGGCAGTTTTTCCAGCTGGGTGCCCTCCAGACAGGTTGGACTCCCATCTCTCGCCTTCCTCTTTGGAATCCTGGCTGGGAATGATGGGTATTGGAGCCCTGTCCTCCTAGGGGGCTGTGGCCTCCCGGGATGAGTTGCTGGAGTTTTGGGGAATGGGGTCCCAATCCCCATCTGGGTGAAGGGAGGGGGGTTCCTCATCTCTCACAATAGGACATATTCTATAACAGCGTGGGAAGGGACCTTGGAGGTCATCAAGTCCAACCTCGAGATAGACCCGAGACTTTTTCATCATGCTTATCTGACCTGCTTCGTTCCAAGGCAGGATTTCCCTGTTTTGCTCAGGGTTTTCTCAACCTTGGCAGCTTCAACTCCTCAAAATCCGGTATTTCCAGCTGTAAATCTGAGATAGAAGTCTATCCAAAGCTCTTAGCGGTGATACTTCTAGAGAATAATGTGAAACCGATTGTCTTGAGCTAGTTCAGGACGTCAGTGTAACTTCTAGAGTCCTAGACTATTATCCTTTCTAACTAGAATGCTTTTTAGGGCATGGGAAAATCTAGCATTAGTTTCTGGGTGGTTGTTTTTTTTTTAGTTTTTCCTTTTAGAAGAAAAAAAAGCAAACTGAAACAGAGACATTTTGCAGGCGAAGCATCGTCTGATACTGCATTAGAGCATGCCTCCCAAGTGTGTTCAGGAAGTGACAGACAATAGAATGGGTAGGCTTTCTCGTCGCCTGACAAAACCTTACATTATTTCTGTCCTTTTCTTCCCCCAATGCAATAATTGGCTACTGTACAATTATTACAAAACAACACTAATTGGATGACTCTAAAAGCCGCTGGAGGTCGTTAGTGGAGATCCTGCCTCAGTTAAGAGTCAAATAATTGAACGAAAGAGATGTCTAACCCATCAGCTGACTTCAGTAGTCGCTCATCTGCATATCAATTTTGGCCAGTAGATCCAGCAGCCGAAGGATGAGTTGCAAAACTTTGAGAGCAGATCAAAATTGATGCCCCTGGGGAGAGATTAAAGACTGCTAAATGGAAGGTTTAAAAAACAGATAAAATGTTCACTTTGGTCTTAAGAAGAACGAGGAGAGAGGAAAATAACGTGGACAATCAAGTGTTATAGCTTAAAAAAAAAATCTTGAGTTACAGTACAGATGTCATCAGCAAAAGGTGAAATGTACCATGGTTTGCCTGGCTGTTCGGTTTTTACTTTGTCTCATTGCTGGTCAGTTGCTAGCAGGATGAAAACGTGACTCCTGTTCGTCTTAAATCTCCAAAGTCCACATCAACAGAATGACCGTGTTGGAAGGGACCTCGGAGGTCTTCTAGTCCAACTCCCTGCCCGAACAGGAAGCCCTCTACCATTTCAGACAAACGGTTGTCCGGTCTCTTCTTAAAAACCTCTAGTGATGGAGCGCCCACAACTTCCTGAGGCAACATGCACGGTAACACCCGGGAGATTAAACAAGTTTTGCCGAGTGTTATAGTAGCTCAGGAGGACTGCTTTCCTTTCCTTTCCACACACACATAACACACGTTATTTTTTCGCATAACACGTGTGTGTGTGTGTGTGTGTTACTGCAGAAAGGAAAGTAATCCTTCTGGGGCTACTATAACACTCAACAAAATATACACGTGTTTGATCTTTCCATGTGTGAGTGGTGAAGTTGGTCGCCAGTTTCAAAGGCTTGGCTTCAGATTCGCACGAATGCCTCCGCTTTGTTCTTTTTTTTTTTTAATTTGATTTATATGCCGCCCTTCTCCGGAGACTCAGGGCGGCTTACAATGCGCTAAGCAATAGCCTTCATACTTTTGTATATTTATACAAAGTCAGCTTATTGCCCCCACAAACTGGGTCCTCAATTTACCTACCTTAGAAAGGATGGAAGGCTGAGTCAACCTTGAGCCTTGGTGAGATTCGAACCTGCAATAATTGCAGGCAGCTGGTGTTAATAACAGGGTGCTTTAGACCACTGTACTACCAAGGGTCTTGATGTGCTTCTGGACTTTCTTTACCTGTGGGCCTCTCTCTCCCTCCTTCAGCAGAGTAGTTACCTTGCCTGCTCTGCTCACAGAGAACCTAGAGAGATCTCTGTGACATCAGAACTTCACAAGGCCCTGCT
>WNWU01000065.1:4262873-4280945 GCA_012654045.1 Ptyas mucosa | reverse complement strand
ATCCTTCTGGTCCCGTCCAACTCTATCATTCATGGCTGGCTGGGGGATTCTGGGAGTTGAAGTCCACCCATCTTCAAGCTTCCAAGGTTGAGAAACACTCCTCTAAATCAGGAGCCCCCAACCTATGGGCCACAGCGCTTTACTGGGCCACAGTCTATTTGCCACCAGGCAGTGTGAGTGGTGGGCTGCAAAACCATCCCCTCTTTCTCCTACCCCCCCATGCCGGGCCACCAATGCAGAAACGTTGGAGAACGCTGCTCTAAAGGTAGACCAAGAGAAATAAATAAAATGGTAAAAACACAAACGCTAAAATAACCCAAGTCCCAAACCTTTAAAAACCAACTTCAGCCAGGTGAATAATAATACCTAAAAGAGAAGTTTTTCAACCCTGACAAAAATGCTTCCGAGTCATCCTGGTTACCTTGTTTTTGCATCAGTTGCAAGTTTCAAGCAGCTCCCGGGCAGCATGCATTCTGCCTTCCAGATGGGTCATAACCTTCTGGAATATGGCAACGGCCTGCAGACAGCTGGTCAGCAAGAGAGCAGGGCAGATGGCCTGAATTTGACACTTCCCGAAACAGCTGGTGGCGGATAACACTGCCCATTAACCACAATCTCCCTTCTTCCGAAGAATCAAAAGCCTCTCGCCGTGACTCTCTCCCTCCCTCCCTCTCTCTCTCTCTCTCTCTCTCTCTCTCTCTCTCTGTCTCTGTCTCTGTCTCTCTCCTTTTCCCTTAGAGATTTCAGGATTCAATCCAGAGAAAGGGAGATGTTTGAACTTGACAAGTGAGCCCAGAGGTCAAAAGTGCTTCTCCAGGGAGCACTTGCTGTCACGTCCATTCCAGGTAATGCTTCACTTGGGTTTTCTCTCGGGCTGTACTGATTGTGACCAACACGCACTTCTATTTATGCCCGGATAGGTCACACCTGATATGACCGCGTGTGCGTCGTAGAAGCCCAAAGGAACAGCAAGATGTCCGACTAACCGTTGTCCCTAACAGGTATGTATCATTCCCCCCCCCCCCCGGCCCTTTGTAACACCTACAGGCACCGACCTCCACGCTGCTTACACGTCTCCCCGTTCACGAAACTTTCTTTGGATAGTAGGCAGAGTCAAAACACGTGAAGTTTGTAAACTAGCCTCCACTGTTCAATTAGAAAGCCACGGAGGCGGGTCTTTTCCATCAAATTTAGGGAAGTGAGATTGATGAATAACCTTTCAAACTGGAAGCACCACTAGAGATCCGTGGCCAGTTGCCACATAGTCATGACTAGACTGTTTTCTTTTTAAATTGCAGGTTCTTTTGGGTAGGTGGGGGGGAGATGTATTTTCATGAAGAGTTCCCATTATTCATAGGTTGCGTATTTGATGGACATTTTTCTCAGCTTTTGGTACGGTTCATATTTTAAATCGTTGCAGCATCTTGCTGTTGACTTCCCTCTCATCGGTTCCCGTGTGTAGTTATTGCCTTTCTGCAGCGAATGCAAAACCTGTTTATTTGATGTTCTCGTGACTGGGAAATCTAGACTTGACGTCCCAAGTTAAAAGCGTTTTCATCTGCCATCCTTCTCCGAGATCAAACTCTCTTTGGTCTTGGCTAAGAGGATGCTGGCTAAGATACATACACAAACTGCAATGCAGTATGCTTGAAGGGCACCAGGTTGGAGGAAAAGGAATAGAGGCAATTTTGTAAAGCTGCAAAACAGCCGAGCCCTGTCTAAAATATTTGTGGTTTGAAAGGGATCCTTTTTTTTTTATGCAAAGGCTCTGTGCATCAGCGTGAGGTTGGAGTGATTCCCCCACCCCCACCCCAGACTAATGTTTGATCACATTTTTGGGATTTTCAACAAGTCGACCTCCTTTATGCTGTCTTCCCCTCCTCTCCTGCCTACAGCCAGTCTTTTAACTTACACAGCACCTTTGAAAAAAAGCAAAACCAGGTTTTTGCTGCAGAATTGCTTCGTGGATTGAAATCTGAACCCTGTGCCAAAAATGAAGGTTTTTGTTTTCCCTCATCTGGTTTTTTTTTTTTAATCTTAACAGTAATCAAGTCACGCTTAGGATGCTGTGTGGATGACTTGATTATTTTCCAAAGGCAAGATTAGAATCTTGTGCTGCTGCAGAATGCCATTTGTCAGCTGGATTCCTAAGGATCGCAGGCATGGGGTGGTTCTGAGTGGATCCCTGATTCCTTCACCAGTATCAGTGAAAGAAGAATTTACTACAGACCAGAGCCAGTTCAGGGTAGTGGTGAAGGGACCAGGCTACAGAACAGGAGACTGTGTGAGTTCTAGTTCTGCCTTAGGTGCCAAATCTCCTGCCTCGGTTTGGGCCAGTCCCTCAATCTCAGCCCTAGGAAGGAGGCAATGGCAAACTGCTTTTGAAAAACCTCACCAGCAAATGTGCAAGGACTTGTTCAGACAGTCTCTGAGTATCTTGAAAAGAGGAAAAAAATATTTGAGGGGTAATTACTATTAGAGGGACGCGGTGGCTCAGTGGCTAAGATGCTGAGCTTGTCAATCGAAAGGTCGGCAGTTCAGCGGTTCGAATCCCTAGTGCCGCGTAACGGGGTGAGCTCCCGTTCCTTGTCCCAGCTTCTGCCAACCTAGCAGTTCGAAAGCACGTAAAAAATACAAGTAGAAAAACAGGGACCACCTTTGGTGGGAAGGTAACAGCGTTCCGTGAGCCTTTGGCGTTGAATCATGCTGGCCACATGACCACGGAGACGTCTTCGGACAGCGCTGGCTCTTCGGCTTTGAAATGGAGATGAACACTGCCTCCTAGAGTCAAAAACGACTAGCACATATGTGCGAGGGGAACCTTTACCTTTACCTTACTATCATCAGGTTAAGGCTGGACCTCTTCACAGGACCTTTGTCCCCTGTTAAAAACAACAGTGAGGAAGAGGAGGTAGAATCAATCCCGCCTTCCTTCTGTCCTCCTTTCTTTGAGTGTGCATGGCCCAGAAATCCCGCCTTGATTGATGATAATTACACATTGGTCAATGCACCTCTAAGACTGTGTTCATGTGTGCTGGTTTGTAAGGAGGAGGAAGCTGCCATTTGTGGGGAAACTGAGAAGCATCTGCTCGGAGATCATCAAATCAATAGTAGGCTTTCAGCGCTGCCCTTCGCCATCGACCGTAATAGCACCGAATCAATAGGGATTTTAGGATGAAAAGGGTCTCTAGGATTTCTTGCCATTCCCGGCATTTGAGAGACTTAACACTGCAGCTGTTCCTCATACTTTGATTTCCCGTCGGAATCGTGGGGCGCTCCCTGGGAACTCCTTCCTTTCCCAAGCAAGCCAGGATTTAATGAGGTTGTTTGTGGCTTCATGAAGCTCCTTAGAACTTCACTCAAGACACCAAATGGGGGTTTTGCAAATGTTCCCCAGAAGTCTTCCGTGTGCAAGGAAAAGAGGAGGAGGACCAGGTAAACGAGGGCCAAGAGACGGATCCAAAGCAGCTGAATTTTCAAAAAAAAATAAAAAATCCTAGGTGGAATTCCTACGTGAAAGTAATTAATTGAAAGGGCCGTCTCATTTAGTACGGCTAAAGGTATTCAATCTTTCTGCAAGGACAGCATTAAGCCACTGAAGTCCAACGATGGGTCTGTCAAGAAGGAGCTGGATTTCATGAGCCTCCTCTTGTAAGGTTCTTCCTTCCAAGGTTTTACACTTGAGAAGCCAGTCCGAAAGTACTGCCAGGAACGAAAGCAGCGTGAAAAGAGAGGAAGATTTTAATTTTATGGGGTCCTTGGTGCTCTCTGAGCTTGGTTGGTCAGTGATGATGTTACCTAGTTTGAGTAACGAAATGTCTGCAAGAAAATAATCAAGCATCAAGGGCGCCACAATCTCCTCCTCCTCCTCATCTCTCTCCCTTCTATCACTGATTATGTTATTTAATTGGGTAAGGAAACAGCAAGTTCAGAGAATACCACAGACCCCTCGTTTCAACTCTGAGCTCCAAACAGTGCTTTAATTTTATTTATATTTCAACAGCTGACTTGAGGACTTCTAGAAGTTCTTCTAGGCAGCCAGCATAATGCGGGGGGGAGGGGGGAAACCTGATTGACCCGTAGGATCTTAAATATTTGGCCTTCTGAGTCTGTTGAGATCAACCTTGGGTAAATCAATTTTGGAATCCTTCCTACAGCGTTTGACTTGCCTCGTTTAAATTAGAACATTCGCCATCCCTTGACAATGGAAGATGTGCTGTCTAGGAGCCTCGGTGCACAGCTACTCGCTGGTTATTTTCCCACAGGGCCAGTCTGGAAAACCATGCAGTCATCCGGGCACAGGTTGCGTGAAGTTGAGCACCATCCACTTCTTGCCGAGAACGACTGCTACGATTCGTCGTCATCCGAGTGCGACGCGGGAGATCGCCTTTGGTTCATCCGCGACAGCTGCGGGATGGTTTGCGCAGTGATGACCTGGCTTCTGGTGGTCTACGCCGACTTCGTGGTCACCTTCGTCATGCTGCTGCCTTCCAAAGACTTCTGGTACTCCCTGGTCAACGGAGTCCTCTTCAACGGCTTGGCTGTGCTGGCGTTGTCTTCTCACCTAAGAACCATGCTGACGGATCCAGTGAGTATGGAGACCAACAGTTTTGGATGCCACGCAGAGGAGTCTTTCTTGAGCACGTGGAGTCACACTTCCTATAATCCCACAGATCTAGGACAAGTCACTGCAGCCAACACGCCATGGCCAATTCCATGGCCAACTTGCTTAACGCATTGTAAGCCGCCCTGAGTCTCCGGAGAAGGGCGGCATATAAATTGAACCAATAAATAAATAAATAACTCAACAGGGGACAGTTTGCTATGGCCAACTCGCCATGGAACAAAAGTTACATAATATTGAAGAAATGGTGGAATAGAATCATTAAAGAAAAGATGCAAAAGGAGGGACAAAATGACATCTGAATGACAAAGATTACAATATTTTTTAAATTATTTTAAATAAATATATTGGTTGAATGGTCCTGTGGCGGGTTGGCGAAGGCAAGTTGGCCAACGCAAATCGCCCATGGTGAGTTGCCCATGCTGAATTGGCAACGATGAGTTGGCTGTAGTAAGCTGGCCGTGGTGAGTTGTCCCATTCCAAATCCCACAGCCAATGCAGCCTTGGGGATTTTGGGAAATGAAGGACAGCCTATTTGGAGAATATGAGAATGAGGAGTCCACTGTAAATAAGTAGCCTCTTCCTGAATCACTGAGCTCTGTCTTTCTGGCTTTTTAGGGTGCTGTCCCCAAAGGAAATGCTACAAAAGAATACATGGAGAGTTTGCAGCTGAAACCAGGGGAGGTCATCTACAAGTGCCCCAAATGTTGCAGCGTGAAGCCAGAACGTGCCCATCACTGCAGGTATCTGTCACGCTGCCCTTGATTTGCTCTGAAACCACCATATAATACATAACTTGAGGATCTTGTGGTGCAGTGGTTAGAGTGCGGTACTGCAGGCTACTTCTGCTGACTGCCGGCTGCCTGCAATTTGGCAGTTCGAATCTCACCAGGCTCAAGGTTGACTTAGTCTTCCAACCTTCCGAGATCAGTAAAATGAGGACCCAGATTATTGGGGGGCAAGAGGCTGACTCTGTGAACCGCTTAGAGAGGGCTGTAAAGCACTGTGAAGCGGTATATAAGTCTAAAGGCTATTGTTCTGCCCCAGCTCCCGATTTCCGAGGATATTGACACACACCAACGGTCCTTATCAAATTTATTAAGTAGCAAGAATAAACCAAAATCCGGCAAATGTTGGCAACCAGCCCAGAAAACAAAATACGATAAGGCTTTTCCAAAAATGCTCTGATGATAAGTACAAGTTGTTTCCAGCAAGAAACTTTCTAACCGCGTATGACTTAAATAGGCTAAGGGAGTGGCCAATTATCCTCAAGCCTTACTCTCAAGGAGACCTCCTCCTCCTCCTGAGTAGCCACTCCTGCCTTTTGGCAGCCCTGCGTGCTTGAGCATTGAGGAGAGGCTCCTCCACTTCGCTCTCTCCACTTGAAGGAGCCTCTAGAGGTTCTGAAGGCCCTGGCTGAGTCTCTGCCTCTGGCACAACATCCTCTTCAGCCTCCTCGCTGTCCGACGTGAGCGCAGGCTGCGCAGGCTGCTGGCGCAACACCACACCAGCCTCCTCGTCGTCGGGATCAGCCACGATCTACGCAGATCTGGCTTGTTTGCTGTATGCAAATTCCTTGGATTTTCAAAGAAATGGGTTCTTTGCTGGGTTCTATACTTTCAACTCCAAAATGCACATAACGTTTTTTTTCCCCCTTTTAAATCCCATCAGTATTTGCAAACGATGCATTCGGAAGATGGATCATCACTGTCCATGGGTTAACAACTGCGTAGGGGAAAGGAACCAGAGGTTTTTTGTGCTTTTTACTGTGAGTAGGCATTGTGATTTCGTTTTGTCGCAAATCGGGGAAGAGGGAGGAACGTTAGCGGAACATTTAAATTTGCAAGTCAGAATATTGGTGGCGTTTTAATGCCGACATCACCTCCTTGGTGAATGGTGCCTGCCTTGTGAAATATGTTCTATCTCTGTACCCTTTTGGCTTTTTCTCACATCTTCCTTCCCAAATCCAAACATTTTGCTGTTTAAACTTGGGTTTGGGGGGGGTCGTCTTCTGATTAGCTCTGTTCCTTTTATTTTATTTTATTTTTGATAGGCATAGTTGGCATTTAATTTTTGTTTTAAGCTGCCTCAAATCATTGTGGAATCAGACAGCTCCCAAAATGGAGAAATTAAATCAGGGGTGTCAAAGTCAAGGCCTGTGGGGTGCTTAGATCTGGCCCATGGGGCTACCTTGGAAACAGCAAAGGAACCGGTCTGCAGTCCCTCTGCCAGCAAAAACGGCACGCACCCCCCCGGCTCTGTTTTCACTGGTAGAGGACTGCAGGAGGCCGTCACAGCCGAAAACGGAGCCTGAACAAGTGATGTCGAGCTGGACACGCCCACACCCACTTTAGCCATGCCCACCCTTGGCCACCCGAGGTCAAACACAACCCTGATGGGGCCCTTAATGAAATCGAGTTTGACACCCCTGAAATAAATGGAGATAGATGAGAAATAAAGGAAGGAGACACACAATCGCGTTGAAGAATGTGCCTTCCAAAGATTGATGCCTGCATCTTCCCTTTTTTTTTCCAGATGTACATAGCTCTAATTTCAGCTCATGCCCTCATCCTCTGTGGATTTCAGTTCTTTTCCTGCGTCCGAGATCAGTGGATTGGTAAGCGAGCATGTGGCCTTTGACTGATTTATTTTAAGCACGCCTAAATCGCTTCATCTAGAAGAACCGTTCAGGTGCTGTCAGACCGTAAAGGAACCGTGGCGCAAATCTGAAACCGTGGAAGGATTTTAAGTAGCCCTTTACATAAGTGAGCGGTGGCATCCGTCAATAAAAAGCAGAGGAAACTGCACCAGAACGATTAAAGCTGTACCAAAGCCAAATCATGCCTTACAAAGAGAAATAATTCCGAAACAAATAAATAAAATTTGAGGTCTAATGTGATTAAATAAGGGACGTCTCACTCTACTGGACAAGGAAGAGCCATTGTCTTTTTCAAACTTATCTCCAGAGCTGGAATAGTTTTGGAAAATGGATCTTAAGGCAAGAAATTTTAAGGTAGTTTGATTTTTTCTGGGAGAAGACTACCTTTTGAAAATCTAGATGCCCAACGGTTGAGAAGCCTGAAAATCGAACATTGGCCGTTGAGTGTTCAAACGATGGGAGTCTTGGGAGATATCCACATTATTTTGCTTCCTGAAGAAAACTGCTTGGCGCGTTTCCAAAAGAGCATTTCGCTGAGTGCTCGGGTGACATCTTCCAACCGACCGATGTTCTTGGGAGTTTTGTTTTCAAAATAATTGCCTTTTTGAATTATGCATGGGAGTGCAACGTGGGCGATGCTCAGATCGTGCTGCGGGAGACAACACAACCTCTCTGTGTTACATTTTGCAGTATTAGAGTGTACATACGGCACTAGAATTGCAAGGGTTAAACCCCCCTCCCCCCCTCCATGTCCCGTTCAACGTGATGATCGGAGATGGCCAGCCTGCTTTCTCAGATATTTTGCTCGGGCAGCCATGAAAATATAATTCCTCAAATTCCATCTCAGCAGATGGCTGGCCTTATCTCGCCTTAGTAGGAATTAGCTGGGTCAGGCCTGATTATTAGTTGGATAGGAAGCCACTAGCAAATCCCAGGCTGTAAGGTTAGATTAGGACAGGATTTCTCAACCATGTCAGCTTGAAGACAGGTGGACTTCAACTCCCAGAATCCCCCTGGCTGGAGAATACTGGGAGTTGGAAGTCCAAGTTGCCAAGGTTGAAAAAGACTTGATTAGGAAGTCAAAAATGCTTCCTGAAGTTTTCAGGAGTCCACCTTAAATTGAAGGACGTTTTTGAAGCCCTAAAATAGGAATGTCACCTTCCCAGACCAGTAGGAATCTCCTAAAATGTCTGGTCAACATATGTAATATATTTCCATTCTCTGTGACTCCCCATTCAACATGCCTATCCCTCCAGTATATTGTACAATGTTTTGGAGGCTTCTATGAATGTAGGCTTTTTTGTATTTGCTTCCAACCATGTGCAGGTCAGTTTTGAATTCTACCTCACAGTTCCCTTTTATTTGGACTGGCTAATTATTCTAAAAAGACTTGTGAATGTGATTGTTCTGAATTGAAACTTAATTTTTCCTTCCTCCTCTCCTTCCTTCCTTCCTTCCCCCTCTCCTTCCTTCCTCGTTTCCTTCCTCCTCTCCTTCTTTTTCTCCTTCCTTCCCCCTCTCCTTCCTTCTTTCTTCCTCTCCTCCCCCTCTCTCTCTCTCCTTCCTTCCTTCTTCCTCTCCCTCTCTCTCGCCTTCTTCCTTCCTTCCTTCCTTCCTTCCTTCCTTCCTTCCTTCCTTCCTTCCTTCCCAGAATGCAGTAACTTCTCCCCGCCCGTGACGGTCATCCTGCTGATCTTCTTGTGCCTTGAAGGGTTTCTGTTTCTGACGTTCACCGCTGTGATGTTCGGCACCCAGATCCATTCGATATGCAACGATGAAACGGTAAGCCATTCCCCCCCCCCCCCAACGTCACCACCACCCTCCGTTGCAAGTTGGACCTGCCTTTCTCACAACCTCTCCCCCTCCACTCCACTCCAGCTGAGACCTCAAATCTCAGCTCACCCCACCCCCATCCCAAGTTTGCAGAGTTTCACCCAGGACCCCCATTAACTTGCAGGAGATCGAAAGGCTGAAGAGTGAGAAGCCCACGTGGGAACGGAGGCTCTGCTGGGAAGGGATGAAGTCGGTCTTTGGGGGACAACCGTCTCTGCTGTGGATAAATCCTTTCGCTGGATTCCGAATCCGGAGACTCCTGTTGATGAGGGCCAAGAAAGGAGCGCCTGAGTTTTCTGTCTGAGCCTGCCCAATCATGCTGAAACCCACACGAGGCGTTCGTTGTATTTATTGGGGGGGGCAAGACGGGAAAAAAGCCGCAATCTGGGGCCAGTGGACTTTTAACAAACGTACCGAACAAACATTTTGCTTGTAGCAAGCAGAGTTTTATACCTTTCTAACCTCCGACGTCTCGCTCTCGGAACGCGGAATGTGGCCACGCCTGTCTTTCGTTGAGCAGAACGAACCAAACGCCAGGGGGAAAGAGACAGTTACGCCAAGGTAGTCCAAATAGCATCTCCACTGCGGTTACGTGATTTTAGAGGACTGCGTAGGCTTTTTTTTTTTTTTTCATTTTTTCCATTTTTCGCCAGATCTCTTCATTTAGGAGTCTGTGGGGTTTCCTCTTTTTTTTTTTCCTTTGATTTCTCCTCTTTTGAAAAGACTGTTCCTGGAGCCACCATTGTCAATCATGAGACGCCGTTGTCAATCACAGGACATGCTGGAAACGGCTAGCCAAACGCAATCTCCGAAACGAAAAGTTTCAGGATAGTGTCTGGCGCCATGGTGTCCTTTTCCTCTTTGCCCCGACAAGGCCTGTGAGCAGTGTTAGGGTGGGTGATTGTCTCACACGGCTTCTGATTCTCCCACTAGAGAACCCAAAGCTTTCCAGGGTTGAGGTCTCAGAATTTCCTCACCTCACCAGATCATTCCATTTTAGGTTCAGTATCAGTTCAAGTGCTAAACAGGAAGCAACCATACGAACAAGTACCGTCTGCTTGTAGATGCTTGGGTCCAATGGCTGTTTTTGTCCTCAATTTGAGGGAAGTCCTTCTCTGCTATTTGAGGAGGCCGAGAATGGATTTTAAAGAAAGGCAACGGAAGTCGAAACCTCTCAAAGTCGGCAAACTCTCCGTTGTCTCTTTCATGTCACTGCATCGGGTCGTTGTCAAATAGGCCGGCAGGTTTTTCAAAAAGTCCTCCTCCCCACCCACCCCACCCCCAGCACTGGAAGTGGTGCTAGGGACTCAGGAAACCGGTCATTGGAAAGGGAGTGTCTTCTGAAGCTCAGCAGAAGTTAGTCTGGAAGGTCATCCATCAGACGTCCCTCAAGCCAGTCCATTTGTTTTTGAAGAAGCTGCCTTAGATCCCAAGACTACAGGTAGTCCTTGACTTAACATTCGTTTATTGACCCATGGCTGGTTTGGGAATTCTAGGAAGTTGAACTCCAGGTGTCTTAAACGTTGCCAAGGTTGAGATACATTATAAGAAGGGAAGGTCCTTAAAGAGGTTGAAAAATGCTGCAATTAAGGAAATACCCACGAAAGGCAGGTGGGCATTTAACTCCATATAGGATTCAGATCGGTCGTGAAATTCCACTTGTTTCCTAATGGTAATTATGCTTAAATTATGCTTAAAAGTAAAAGAGAGAGAGAGAGAGAGAGAGAGAGAGAGAGAGATATCACCCCACTCCCCGTGCAGCCTCCTTGTAACCAGAAGACTCAGTACAACTCTTGAGTATGTATGTGTATCCTGATTTTTTATATATATATAAAAAAACCCCTAGCTTCTTAACTCTAATAGGGATGAGTTCTTTTTGTTCTGTAATGGCATCGCATGCTTCTACCCCCTTAGCTGGGCATCTACAGAGGGCGGCAGGAGGATACCCGTGTGATGAAGGTGTCGCACGAATGTTGGCGCTTAATGTGCTTTTGTGTCCAAGGTTGAGATACAAGTTCACCAGAACTGCATTTGCACAACGAGGTTTATGGATTAAGGAGGGCTTGGGGTGGACACTCCCGAGTCTGTGGTTGACCTCTCAGAGAAGATTTTGACTTGAGTGAAGTTCTCCGAGTGTAGATGAAGCATTTGGGGGGCAGCATGGTGGCTCAGTGGTCGAAGACACTGGGCCAGTGAGCTGGAAAGTTGGCAGCCCAGGCTCGAGACCCGAGTGACACATGATGACGTGAGCTCGCTCCAGCTCCTGCCAACCTGGCAGTTCGAAAGCATGCAAATGCAAGTAAATAAATAGGTACCACTTCGGTGGGAAGGGAACAGAGCTCCATGATGTCATGCTGGCCACATGACCGTGGAAATGTCTTCGGACAGCGCTGGCTCAATGGCCTTCAAACGGAGATGAGAGATGAGAACACCCCCCCCCCCCCCCCCCCCAGAGTCAGCAACAACTAGCTGAGTAAAATTCTCCAGGAGCCCCTTTTTACCTTAGCATTTAGGCAGAGGTAACGGGCTTATACCCACATTGTCATCTTGAGTTGAAGGCCGTAGAGTAGGACCCTTCGGACGAAGGTAGCTGGCATTGGTTCCTATCGCTCGTATTGGATCTCTGTTCTTGCGGATGACCCTCGCCTGAAATCCAGTCTTCTCATTTGCCCGTGGATTTTGGCGTGACCAACCTTTGGCTCACCTCGCTGCTTGTTGTATAGTGCCTTACCTTTTTTGTGAGTTGGGTTGCATGTTTATAAGAGGTGTCCAAAGAGAGTGCTGTTATTGTAAGCGCCTCTCCTAACATCCTTCCTGGGGCATGTCAGCATTTAAAAATACTACAGAATTGATGGAACTCAGGTGAGGAGGAAGAAGAGAGGCAAAACCTCAGGTGTGTCCTCCGGTATGTTCTTAAGGACGATGTAGGTGTTTCTCCTTTCGCAAGCCAAATCTAGTGGTTCTTCTCCTTTCTGAGAGAACTTGGTCTACCAGTATGTCTACCATGGTGTTAAGGAGGACGCCAATCCTCCATTCTTAAGGCACGTCAAGCTAATAAGCGTATAAAGATATCCATGAATACTTTCCCTGATATCGGTTGGTACTGCCTGCCATTTTTAACATCTGCCGTGCAGAAGAAATATTGCCCGTTGCAAGTGACCAGGGCCTTAGTTAGGGGTAAGATATTTAGCATTTACAGAATCCAGCCAAGGAGTGCTTGGTACATCTTAGCAAACTCTTCTCGGTCATATAAACACAATGTAGGCAGTTCAGTCTTACTTTGAAGTTAATCCTGGAGTAAACCGCCCATGGAAGAAAATGCAACACAAGATAGAAAGGTGAAAAAAGGAGCCAGTTCAAGATCTGCTGTGGTTTCAGTTCTACTGTTTTGAGAATTAGATATATCGACCTTTAAGGACCTCACTCATATATTGACCGCCTCTGGTGGGACTGTCCTTCTGAAACTCAGCAGATCATGTTTAAACATCTGATTATGTCTTCTGATTTAGCAAATATTTGTGTGGAATGGATGGAAACGAAGTTCCTTGGTTTTCAGATCCTCGTTCTGTTGTAATTTTTTTTATATAAAAATGTGGAATAAAGTTAACTGATTGGAGCTTTTGTTGACTAGCACCAGGCAAATGGCAGATTTGATTTACTTTATGGGTGTGGAGACATTGCTCCAAGGGAAGAGAGCACAAAGTCCCCAGGTTCATACGTGTCTGTCTCTGACCACAAAATCGTTGATGGAGCCCATCAGGAGAGAGAATATGGGTTGACTTATGGGTGACATGGTAGCAGTGTTCTAATATTTGAGGGGCTGCCACAAAGAGCAAGGAGGGGTCAACTTATTTTTCCAAAGCAACTGAGGGCAGGAGAAGAAACAGTGGATGGAAACTAATCCAGGAGAGAAACAACCTGGAATTGAGGAGAAACTTCCTAACAGTGAGAACAATTAATCAGTGGAACAGCTTGCCTTCAGAAGTTGTAGGTGTTTCATCACTAGAGGTGTTTAAGAAAACCTGTCTGAAATGGTATTAGATCTCCTGCTTGAGCAGGGGGTTGGACTAGAAGACCTCCAAGGTCCCTTGCAGATCTATTCGGATTGATCAATTGAGTGCATACTTGAGCTTCTTGTGAAGACCTAACTTGCCCACAAGCCATAAATGGCCATTCTGAAGTATTAACTGGATATATTGCTTGAAGACTTTAAGTACAATTTATTTTGTTCCAACATTGATACTTTACAAATGGTAAGAGGAATCTCAAAAATTTAGATTAAATCCTAGGAGTATGTCAATCATATGTACTGTATATCTCTCAACTAGAACTATTATTGAACTATGGCTATCAAACTGGTTCTAAGATCTGCATGGAACTAATCTCCATTTGCTGTTCCACCCAAACCAGTCCTGTGTTTCCACAACACCACAATAGATGGGAGTGTAACAGAAAATAAACCACTTAACTGCCAATGTTTTATATGATAGTTAACACCTGTTATGCTAATAACGTCGTGGGATGTTTTCTTGGGAAGGACTCAAGTGACAAGCAAGGTGATTTTGTTGGATGAGACACCTAGCAATGTTGGCTGCTGTCATGGGAGCAAAGCTTGTTGAATTCAAAAAGGGGCAACTAAAAAAATAAGAGTGGATTTCCTAGAGGATCTCTTGCTTGGGGATGACCACCTGTGGCAAAAGGGTTGTTGGGATTTCAGATCCAGGGGTGTGACCCAATTTGTAATCTTCACTTCCTGTGCTGGTGGAAGGAGAAGGGAGCGAAGTTTCTGGTGAAGCTGTAGAAGAAAAGATGAACATGAAAATTACTTCTCATGTATGTGAGCATACGCAGCCATGATTTGCCTTCCTGACCAGTCTGTCCTGGACCTTAAAAAAGTCCTTCCATGATGTGTTTTGTAGATCCCATTCCTCAGTGGATCCACTCCTTATCTACTGTCTTCCTGCCAGTCTACTTCATCACCACCCTTTCATCCAATTAGTATCACCCACCCACTCTGGTCATTCCAAACATTTGTATCCTTTGGGTCAATGGTCAAGGTTCAACCACAATTTTCTAGTTGAAGCATTGAGAAACTGGGTACCTACAGACTGAAATGGTGTGAATGACTGAGCCAATTGTGCTAGGCAGCACGATGTGACTTGGAAGATGTTCCATATTATGGCTGGAAGGGCCTGGCTGGTATTGGGGCATATCCATGCTTGTTCCTGCACAAAAAGAATGACATCTCTGTCCAATCATATTCAATGAACAAACCTGTGTAGACCTAACTTCAAAGCTACTTTCTATGTCTCCCAGTTTTGTTATCCCACTTTTCTTTCAGCAGGTTGAAATGGTAGATGGAGCACAGTGGTGGGTTGCTCCCGATTCGGCCCGGTTCAGCCGAGCCGGTAGTGGTGACAATGTGATGTCACCGAACCGGTTCTCTTTGACAAGGAGCTGGGCCCTCCCACCTGCCCGTGCTTTATTCCTACCTTTATTTCTTGTTTATTTCTTTAGCCCAGCTGATAGGCACGGCAGAGTGGATTGCCGCACCTCAGCTGGGCAGAAACCTAACACGCTTGCGTGGAGCGCAAGTTTGGCGCGGCGATCGCGCACAGTGTGAGTGAAGAAAACCGGTGGTAACACCGGTTGGAACCCACCACTGATGGAGCATCCATGGTTGTATTTTCTCCACAACCACCACCTTGTGGGGTAGGTTGGGCTGCATGGGAGGGACAACCTAAGAGGTTCCTCAGAGGTTCCTTCCTGAAGGAGGAGCAGAACTTGGGTCTCCTTGCTCCTAATCCAGGTCCCTTCGTGTCTAGTCCAGGCCCCTTCACATCACCACCCATGTTGTACCTCCAAGGAGCATTTCTTGCAACAAGCTGTCAATCCTGGCCATGCCGAAGAGTTTGATGAACTGAACTTGCTCTATCATCTGCCAAGTGATGCTCTGCAGTGGAGGGAGCAGTAGAAGGATGTCGCTGAACCTTCCCCGGGAATCATATTGCCGGTCGTTGATGTAATCCTCCAGGTTTACCTGGACCTGGAAACGCATGTTCTTGACTTTCCCTGGATCGCTCAGCCCTTTGCAATCTGGGACAAGGAGAAAGGAGAGAAACAAGGCAGATGGAAATGAAGGCAAGCAAATGTTGTCAGTCATGCTTACGGTGGGAGCATGACCAAGAAAGGAAATTATCAGGTGAAGCAAAAGCAATAGAAAATTACCTTTGGTTCAGGACAGAGGTAGGTTTTAAGACAATAGTAGAAGGTCCAGCAAAGCTAAAAGAAGCCAAGATACCCATTGGAAGCTTGTCCTATCAGTTGTCCCAAAGGTGCTTTTTCAAGAGGCAACTGGACTTTTCTTTGTTTTTCCTTGAAGTCACTTTGCTTCTCATCCAAGAAGCTTCTTCAGTTTTGAAGAACTGAACCGAAGAAGGTTCTCGGATGAGAAGCGAAACGTCTCCAAGGAAAAACAAAGAAAACCCAGTTGTCTCTTGAAAAAGCACCTTTGGGACAACCATGAATCTCCATAGACATTGTCCTGTCAATTCCTATCATCATCTTGTAACCAAAGGTTGTTTTTTTTTTTCTATCAAACTCTGGACGATGTGAAGAATAAAATAATACCTGGATCAAAAAAGATTATGGCTTTAAGACAGGCATATTCATTCTCGTCGATCTGTATTTCCCGTAAGGGCTTCACCAGCTCGTCCAGAATCCTGATTGCCACTCGGGCAATTTCAAGTTCCGGACATTGCATGGGGATGATGAAGTCATTGCCTATAGAAGAGGAAGGAATGTTGTGAGGCACATGAGGGTGATATATGACTCCAGCTAATATAGAGACATACATATTTACACCAATTTTTTTCTAAGTGTTAAGAAACAGAAGCATTCCATCAATCATTGTGGCTGTTTAATCTCCCTTCCCTCCCTCCCTCTCTATGGTTCACCCATAACACCATGTGGATTGTTTGGAGCACAGCACATTATGTGAAGGAAGCCCCTTGGATTAAGTTTCTCTGAGCCATAATCAACCCATGGCTGAGGATGGTCCATAAACACAAAACTAATGCCCTTGAAGACCTGAGAAGGATCAGTTGATCCCTTGCAACATTCTTGCAGTAGGTTTCAACTGGGGTGGTCCCAAAAAGATCTAGGTGATGGGTGGAGGTGACTGGAATAGTGACACGAGTCCCAGTTTTATGAAAAGATGCATGATAATATGGGGAAAGGTAGGGTTTTACTTCACTCTAAATCAGGGGTTGTCAGCCTTAGCAACTTCAAGACGTGTGGACTCCCAACGCTCGGATTTCAATTTTAAGACGGGTGGAGTTCAACTCCCAGAATTCCCCAGCCAGCTATGAGAGTTGAAGTCCACACATCTTAGAGGTGCTAAAGTTGAGAAACACTGTTCTGAATCATGATGCAAGAACTTCCAGATGAAATTGCAGAGCAGGGACCTTTTCCACCCAAGGTCTCATCAAGCTTACTTCAACCTGGCAATGAAGAATATCTAAAGGAGTTGGTGAGGAGGACATGCTTCATTGGCCACGCCCACCAGCTGCAGACAACACCCCTGTGTCAACCCTGAATCTGACCTGACCGAGGCCATTTTGAGGCTTCAGTGTTGCCACACTGGAGCTGAGGGATAGGGAGAGGGGAATAGAGATAGCTGGGGTTTTGTAGCCAAAACAAAATACTTTCTCCTGGGAACCAAGGACATTCTCACAGGTGGCCGGAGAGAGGAGGAGTGAAGTTACGGGGCAACCGGACGGCACCTTGATTGGACCATGTGACTGATAGTTTGGGGAAGGGAAAAAACTTCTACTTTTAATTAGGTGAAAACCGCAGGAACATTCAGAGTCGGTTTTCACCAACCTGTGTCAATATGATATATCCAATAAAACTATTCTTTGAGGAATCTACCTGAATTTGAGTTCTGTTTGCTATGGGTGTAGACATTGTCCTGTCAATTCCTATCATCATCTTGTAACCAAAGGATTTTTTTTCTATCAAACTCTGGACAATGTGAAGAATAAAATAATACCTGGATCCCTGACACCCTGATTCATTATCAAAACTCCAGAGGGACCCCTTGCAATGGTCAAGAAACTGAGAAGCTTTATGGGAGCTGGTTGATGAAAGCTTTTTTTTTAAATATACCTAAGCAGAGAAAAATTCTTTTTACCTAATAAGAGAAAATTTGTGTACGGAATGGAGCGCTTTGCAACTCCCAGCAAGAGGTGCTCCCCCGCATGAGCTCTTAGTAAGGCAACCTGCAAATTGCAAGAGGGAGAAGATGTTATTGCTTACTTGCGTCTTCCAAACCGCTCTATAGAAGCAAACTTTTCAATGTGCGAGTTAGTAAAGTCGCCCACCGTCCTTGTGAAATTTAAGAGTGTAAAACTGGGAAAAATACGATTCCTTGCTCACCTGGTCGTCCAGAGGAAGCTCGCAGAAGACGGGGATGCATTTTGCCCACTCCACCAGCACAAGAAGCTGTTGCTTCATCGACTCACACACGTCGTTGATCGTGGCGATTTTCTTCATGGCAATCTCTGCGCTGTGCACAGGACGGAGAGCGGAATACTGCAAAACAAGAGACCAGGTAATTCAGACTTCCCTTCAAGGCACTAAAGCTCCCTCTTTCCCCTCCTTTGGTTCTTCCCTCCCCTCCTTTTTCTATAACAGAGAAAGGAGAGGAATTTGTTTACTTTCCAATTGTGTGCAAACGTCTAAGTTTGTATTGATGAACGAATAAATGAAATGAGAGCATTATCCTTGCAAATCCAAATTCTGCAGTGCAAATTGCCAGTTTTTTTAGAAATCTTAAGAAAAAGTCTGTCTAAACATGAGAAAGAAAAAAGAAAGAAAGGGAGGGAGGGAGGGAAGGAAGGAAGGAAGGAAGGAAGGAAGGAAGGAAGGAAGGAAGGAAGGAAGGAAGGAAGGA
>WNWU01000065.1:4241868-4252273 GCA_012654045.1 Ptyas mucosa | reverse complement strand
TCTCTCTCTCTCTCTCTCTCTCTCTCTCTCTCTCTCTGTTTCTCTTCTCCCATGAATGTATGCCTTGGATCATGATTATATGATACAGATAAGGCTCGGTTCAAATCAACTTGGATTGCATCCTTGGTTCAATAGCATGCAGTTTATGGCAATCCTTGAGTAAACATTTTGAAAAGTGCAGACAGTGAAAGATGGCCCATAGAGATTCATTTTAAAAAAAAAGCCAGACACAAACCATCCACTTTATGTGGAACTTAAGATTCTTTCCAGGGTCTTTTACCGATGACCTGAAGACCAATCTCCAGGCTGCCATGTTGAACCCAGGTCTCTCCTACCTGCAGCCCAACCTCTCTGATCCCTTAACTTTTTAAAGGAAGGTCTCCACCACTGCCACCGTCAACCTCACCTCTCCACCAAGAGAAATTAATTGTGGATAGAATTATATTTGATCCAAAGATACAATGGGTTATTTGGATGGTTTAAGACAAGGGGATGTCGCCATTCATTGGAGCTTACAATGTAGAAAGGTTTGGTGAAGGCAGCCTGGAGCGATGCCAAGTTTTTATTATTTTGCATGAGATATAATTTAATTGTGCAATCTATCCCTATTGATTTAAAGGAATAAGCAGAGCACAAAGGACTCCTTGGATAGATAAGACTCTGTGTGTTTCTTTTATCCTTGGACTATGCCCTGACATTTCCTGTACTGCTAGCATCAGCTCCATTAGATGTTAATTAGGGTTCATTAGTCTTGCAGATAACATCCATAGTGGTAGAACACCACTAACTAGAGAATGTGGGTCTTTTTAGTTGCAGAGATCACACCCTATTTTGATAGAATAGAATAACAAGAGTTGGAAGGGACCTTGGAGGTCTTCTAGTCCAACCCCCTGCTTAGGCAGGAAACCCTATAGCATTTCAGACGAATGGTTGTCCAATCTCTTCTTAAAAACTTCCAGTGTTGGAGCTTTCACAGCTTCTGGAGGCGAGTTGTTCCACCGATTCATTGAGATGCCCTTTGGTATGTTACTCAGGAAATACGCCTCACGGAAGCTTCACGGTTTGCCTATCCTTGCAAAACGCAGTGTGACCGCTGCAAAAAATTACAAGGGTGCTTAACTTTTCTCGCAATGTTCCTGCTTCGGATCATATAAAAACTGTATTTCCGGGACTCTGAGTACCAGCAGAAATATTCTTGATCGGTGAAATTGGCAATTCTCAAGTTTCTTTTCTTTTTTCAGCCCGTGTGACAGGAAAAGTCCAATGTTCTTATTTGTTAAGCATACAAAATATTTGAAACCAGTTGGTCTTGGGCAGTCTATAGTTCTCCTTTTCTAGAGATTTGAAGAAAACTAAATCTTTAATCAAACATATGATATGGAATTATGAGGTGGAAAGTCAGAGTCTTCAAATTTATGTACTGAACCCAAATAGGATTTTTCAAATGTTGTCTTGATGTGGGTTTTCCCATCTCCTCCCACAAAGTTCTGATTTGTGATGAGGGATAAAAAAAACCAGTTTAAAATATCTTAAGAACAAGAAGAGTCATACATGGATAATGTTGTCATACAATTTAGCCACTAGATGGCACTAACCCAATCCTATGCAGGTGGAGTTCGAATTTCACATCTGCTATTCCGCACATTGCACTTATTATGTGTCATTCCAGCGTAGAGGGCATGGATAAATGGTCTCAAGCACCAGGAAGTTAGATTCAGGTGAAATATTAAAAGAAATGCTGCAATAATATGAGCAATTTAACTGTAGATTCAATTATCAAGTAAGCGGTGAATGCTTCTTCACTGAAGGTGTTCAAATGAAAGCTAAACATCTATTAAAGATACTGAAATTTAGATACCTGCAAGGAGCAGGTGAGAAAATTGGTGACCTCTTTGTATTCCTTGGCTACCCACTTATTTCCCTTCATGACACTTTTGCGTTGTTCAATGGCTAACTGGGAAGAGAAAATTGGCAGTTTCCAAAATCCATTTACAAGGACAAGAGAAAATGAATGGCCTATATACGCAGAGGCCAATAAAAATGCTTTGGGAGAAAACATATAATTAGAAATGGCACGCCAGGATGTAATTACTGGTGTGAAATCAAATCATTAGAGTCTAATTTTATAACTACAGCAACAACAAAAATTACCCACAGCAGATGGCTATGTAATCCATGGACCTCTGCACTGACTTATTTCTGAATTTCCATGCCCACCTGAGAAGAGATTGCTGAGATTTTGTTTAAAAAGCAGTGATTCTTTTGTTTCTTCCATAATTTCTTTCCATTGCTAGCTAGAAACTCGAAAAGTTTGCAGCGAACTCCCTGAGTTTGTGTAAAGGTTAGAAAACATCCCTTGGTACTCATTCACCACAACATGGAATTCATTCGATCTGCACTTCGTTCCTTCTTATTTTAACAGCAGTACCGTGTGTTTTAACTGTACATGCAGAGGTGGGCTGCTACGGGTTTGCCCAGGTTCAGGAGAACCTGTAGCTAACATTATGGCTGGTTAGGAGAACCTCCGAATCCCACCCTTAGCTAGTCCCTCCCCCCCCCCCCCCCGCCCCCCCCCCCCACCCCCCGCTCCCCCCCAGGAGTCTCCACGCAGCCCGTTTTGGAAGACAAGAAAACAAGGAAGTCCAATTGCCTTTTGGAAAAAACACCTTGAGGACCATCTATTTGACACCTCAACCAGAACAGAACTGGAAGGGACCTTGAAGGTCATCTAATACAACCTCCAGCTCAAGCAGGAGACTCTGTACCATTTCAAACAAGGGGCTGCCCAATCTGTTCTTTAAAAAACCCCAGGGATGAAGCACCACAATTTCTGAAGGCAAGCCACTCCACTGATTAATTGTTCTCATTATTAGGAAAGTTCTTCTTCATTCCAGATTGCTCCTCTCCTTGGTTAGTTTCCATCCATTGTTTAGTTTCCATCCATTAGTTTCCATCCATTGTATCCATTTATTTGCTCAGTGTTGATTGTTATATAACTATAATTTGTAGGTGCTTCTGACACAGGAGCCTTGGTGGTGCAGCGGACTAAAGCACTGTTAAGTAGCACTTAGCTGCCAGCTGCCTGCAATTACTGCGAGTTCAAATCTCACCAGGCTCAAGGTTGATTCAGCCTTCCATCCTTCCGAGGTAGGTAAAATGAGGACCCGGATTGTGGGGACAATAAGCTGACTTTGTATAAAAGAGAACACCGCTTGTGGAGGGGGGGACGAAAGCCCTATTAAGCAGGTATATACAAAAAGTATGAACGCTATTGCTTAACGCATTGTAATCTGCCCTGAGTCTCCAGAGAAGGGCAGCATATAAATCGAACCAATAAATTAACAAGAAAGAAAGAAAGAACAATGCAAATTCCACCCCCACCCCCCCATAGTTTTGGTTTTTTTTATTTGATTTATTTGCCGCCCTTCTCCGGAGACTCAGGGCGGCTTACAATGCGCTAAGCAACAGCCTTCATACTTTTGTATATTTTATACAAAGTCAGCTTATTGCCCCCACAAACTGGCTCCTCAATTTACCTACCTTAGAAAGGATGGAAGGCTGAGTCAACCTTGAGCCTGGTGAGATTCGAGCTTGCAGTAATTGCAGGCAGCTGGTGTTAATAACAGTGTGCTTTGGGGGTGAAACCCCAGAGCAGCAAAACCAATTCTGAGTCGTATACCTGTTTTGTGTCCTTTGCAGGCCACTCCAAGAAATGAATGCATGTATTGTAAAGGTGAAAAATGTCTTGGGGTTTTTTCTCTCGTTTCACCCAAGCAAACTGTGTTTAAACGAGGTGCCTTTTGCAATTATTTCCAAGCTGCAGCTCATGGTTTCCTTCGAAAATCATCATCATCAAAATATCAATCTGAAGCAGCTTGGAATGTCAGTTGACACCCAACTCATTCCAGTTTGGAAGCACTGGTGTGATGTGTCCTTGGCAACAAGGAACCTCATCGGTCCATCCATCATACCCATCAGAAGACACATAGAGAGCCAAGAGAAAAAAAAGGGACGAGTTTCCGAAGGAATGTACCTGGCACGAATCAGCAGAGCTAGTTTGATATCTGTTTCTGTTTTCCCACAAACAAATGGATCGAATCCAAGGAAGGAAGGAAATTCGGAAAGGGGGCCTGTGAGACAGAAGGGAAACATTACACATCATCATCATCATTATTATTATTAGCCGCAATCTGGTTAGCATCAGAATCAATAGAAGCTTCTATTTCAGATCAACGGTTGAAAGGCTCCTTATGAAAGACTTCTCTGATTCTTGGAATGGACTTCCTACATTTCAGTCTTCCTGATATCCCAATGCCATCTCGTAGACTTCATAGTTGGGTTGAGCCACATGAATACTCCAGAAATTGCTAGCCCTCTTTTCAATGAATTCGTTTGCCCCTTTGAGCTCAAAGATGGAGCCCAATGTGATTGATGATGTAGGAAGTCAAATAGTCTCATCTTCCTTTCGTTATGTGGAAGGTCATTAGTTGGAGAAGATCATTGTGTGACCAAGCTGAAACAGGAGTGAGTTATCTTGAAAGAGTAAGAAATGACAACAAACAGCTATAGTATACTCTACTGTTCTGTTACAACTGCTAGAACAGAAAGAGAGAAGCCAGTGTCTTAAACAGTCTAAAGGAGAAGTCTCCAAATTTGGCAACTAAAATGAATTGCCTTTTATTTTTATTTATTTATTTTTGTCAAGCATGTGTAAGATAACAGATATAAGTATAAACATAATTATGAATACAGGAAATGGGTACAAATAAATGGGGACAGTAGGACAGGCACAGTAGGCACGTTGGTGCTCTTATGCACGCCCCTTACAGACCTCTTAGGAATGGGGTGAGGTCAGCAGTAGACAGTCTAAGGTTAAATTTTTGGGGGTTTGGGGAAGAAATCACAGAGTCAGGTAGTGCATTCCAAGCATTGACCACTCTGTTGCTGAAGTCGTTTTTTCTGCAATCCAGTTTGGAGTGGTTTACCTTAAGTTTGTATCTATTGTGTGCTCATGTATTATTGCAGTTGAAGCTGAAGTAGTCATTGACAGGTAGGACGTTGTAGCGGATAATTCTATGTGCTACGTTTAGGTCAGACTGAAGGCAACGTAGTTCTAAATTGTCTAAGCCCAAAATTTCAAGCCTGGTGGCATAAGCTATTTTAGCGTGAGAAGAGGAGTGGAGGACTCTTCTCGCGAAATACCTCTGGACTCGCTAAATTGTGTTAATGTCCAATATGCAATGCGGGTTCCAGGCAGACGAGCTGTATTCGAGAATTGGTCTAGCAAAGGTTTTGTACGCCCTAGTTTGTGGTACAATGTTACTGGAGAAGAAATTTCACAAGATTAGGTTAACAGCTCTTAATGCCTTTTTGGCAATGCTGTTTACAGGGAGCTCTGGCACTTAGATCATTAGAGATGAGTACTACAAGGTCCTTGACAGAGTGAGGACCTTTATTTTATGGTTATGCTTTATGGTTTGTGCTTTGTTTTCACCATGTGCCTATAGAAGCAGAAAGGCAGGGAATGAATTTCACCAGACGTTTTTTGAAAAAAAAATATTAAAATGTCCTGTTTTGAACCATACAATCATCTCTCCTCTGGTCTTGGCTTCCTACCCTTCCATATTTTAATCCCTTGGGCACCTATCAACCAAAAAACCGGCCAAGAGTTTTCACTTTATTTTATCATTTTTTTTAGATCAGTGAATATGAGTAGCCAAGGAGCTTTCAGTGGGATGGAAGGATGACCCACAGAGAAAATAACCCCCAAATCTTTTTCTCGTTCACTGTGTTAGAATCAGATTAAAAACATTCCCAGAAGACATTCTCAAGAAATCTGTGAGCAATCTGAGAATGAAATAGAAGAAGAGAAATGCCTGTGTTTCATAGGGAGTGAATTCTTTAGGGAATTGAAGGGGGTGAATAAAAAAAAGATGTTGGTACAGAATCCAATTCCAGCAGAGCTCAACAATTCGACAGGATTTTGTTTAACAAAACAAATTAGCCCGATTCAATCTCAAGAAAATAGGAAAGGGACCTGTTGAAACCGCTGATTGAGCCAGTCTAAAGCAGATGGAACAATGGAGAATATAAACCCTTTTTCCCGTCATACATTATGATCTGAAATAACAGGCAAGACGTCTTATGCAATTCAGAGGATCAACAATTTTTTAAGAGCCAGGAAAAAGAAAAAAAAAGAAGGATTTATCTCATCAATGGAAACCATCTGTATTTCAGGAATATCAGTTGAGTTCACCGTTCTTTAGATGGATGGAATTCCCCTCCCCTACTGTGCAAACAAGCTTAAATAGGGTTTAATCTTTGGCTTGTATGATATGCACTGCTCAAAAAGGCCTATAAATAAACAGAGGTGCTAGTATTTGCTTGGGATGTAATCTGAAGAAACATTATTTCTTTGAGGGGGGGGGAAACAATCCTTGTTACAAGAGAACAACCAGAAAATAAATTATATCCTAGCGCTTTGTTTAAATAATAGCAAGGATCTAAGCCTGTTCTTAAAATAGCTTAGCAATTTATCATGGGCTAAGTTAAGAGGGAATGATCCATTGGATTTCTATCCTGCTGTTCAACTGACAAAGCTTCATAGAGCAGCTTTGGTTGCAGTGTGAATTTTAAAAAGGTAGGTCTAGGCAATGATTCTTTCATGAAAAATGAATTTTGTACGCATTTGGGGAGATTCGTACAAATCTCCTATCTCTCTAGGACATTTGCTGAAATGGCTGATTGCGACAAGCAGCATCGTGCCAATAATGGCACCAAAGGCAAACTCAATATAGAAAAATGGATCTTCCATGTGGATAATACGATACAGTAGTCCTCAAACTTACGACCATTCAAAGTTACAGCAGCAATGAAAAAAGTGACCGATGACCGCTTTTCACACTGATGACCATTGCAGCAACCTCATAGTCAGGTTCAACTGTCAGTTGAAATTCAACGGATTCATATTGATGATGATTGCTCAGTCAGCTTGGCAATTGACTCATATTTATGACGGTTGCAGTGTCCCGGGGTCATGTGATCTCTTTTTGTGACCTTCTGACGAGCAAAATCAATGGGGAAGCCAGATTCACTTAACAAGTCTGTCACTAACTTAACAATTGCAGTGATTCCCTTAACACTTGTGGCAAGAAGTCATAAAATGAAGCAAAGTTCACTGAACAAATGTCTCACTTAGCAACATAAATTATGGACTCAATTGTGACTGTAAGTCGAGGACTATCTGAATCTTTTAAAACGGGGGTGTCCAACCTTGGCAACTTTAAGTTTTCTGGACTTCGATTCCCAGAATTCCCCAGAGGCTGTGCTGGCTGGGCAATTTCTGAGAGTTGAAGTCCACAAGTCTTAAAGTTGCCAAGTCTGGACATCCCTTGTTTAGAATTTGAGAAAGTACATTCAGATACCTTGGAATGGAAGCACAACATGCTGCTTTGGTGGTTCAGCAAATGTTCAGAAGAGAACGTTCACTTCAAAGAAACCCCCAGATGTATTTAATTCATGGAATCACTGTGACGCTTCCCACTTTTCAAATAATTAAGAAATCTTTTGCATTTAATGATTAGCTAGCCACGATGGGTGTGGATTTTCCTTTTTTGTTTGTTTTGGGACCCAGCATCATAAAACATGGCTCTCTGGGCCTTGGTGCAGTATATATGCTATTAATTGCTTTTGCCGTTAAGCACTGACTTCATGCAGTTTATGGATCTTGCTTTCAATCTGCAGGTGAATCTGTGCCAATTTAAGTGCGTGGGAGAGAAAGAGGGAGAGAGGAGAGGGGAGTGAAGAGAGGGAGAGAGAGGAGAGAGAGATGAAAGTGAGAGGAGTGGGAGAGTAGAGAGAGAGAAGGGAGACAGAAAGAGGAGGAGGGAGGGAGAGGAGGGAGGAGAGAAAGAGAGGAGAGAGGGAGAAGAGAGGGAGAGGAGAGATAGAGGAAAGAGAGAGAGAGAGAGAAGAGGGAGGGAAGAGAGAGAGAAGAGAGGCCGAGAGAGGAGAGAGGAGGAAAAGAGGAGAGAGAGAAGAGAGACAGAGAAGAGAGACAGAGAAGAGAGACAGAGAGGGGAAAGAGAGAAAGAGGAGAGAGAGAGAGAAGAGAGGGAGAGAAGAAAGAGGAGAGAGTAAGAGAGGAGAAAGAGAGAGAGAGAGAAAAGGGAGAGGAGAGAGGAGAGAGAGAGAGAAAGGAGGGGAGCATCAGCTATGTGTATAGCGGGAGAGATCTTGCCACATAATTATAAGCTTCAGAAATGTGCATTCTAGACAGCAGTTTAAATGCGGGGTTGCAAAATCAGCCTGTGACAAAAGCGGAGCTTCAGGAACTGCTGAACTCAGCTCCCTCGATCCGCAAAGGTTCAGCCAATGGATTACTTATCATAGGAACTGTGGATAAGAACAGAGCCCAAAGTTGACACGTCTTCATCTTGTGAGATACCAGAAGACACATATTTCCTTCCGCAGGAGACCGAATTCCCTTGCCCACCGTGGGATTCACAGAACAGGAGAGCCCCAGAGCCTTCCCATCCTAAGAGGTGGGCTTATCCTTATTTATTTAGCGTGTGATCAGAACACGACAGAAGAGAAGTAAACGCATACATAGAACCTGTGTAATTATATACAAAACATCTATGCAGGTACAGCCGGGGCCTCACAACAGCTGTTATTCCTCAGCTTAACAACAGTTCCTTTAGTGACCATTCAAAGGCCGTACAATGGTACTGAAAAAAGTGACTTAGGATCGTTTTTCACACTTGTGACCTTTGTAGCATCCCCATGGTCACGGGATCAAAATTCCGGCACTTGGCAACTGACTCATATTTATGATCGTTGCTGTGCCCCATAGTTATGTGATCCCAGGGGTGAAATGCTACCGGTTCACTCTGGTTCGGGCGAACCGGTAGTGATAAAACTTTTTTTTTTTTTAGTAAATAAAAAGCTACTGGTTCATCCAAACTGGTATTTCCAACAATCAGCTGTGCAGCAGGGTTTAGCTTTGCGAGAAAGCAGGAAATCCTGCTTTCTGGCAAAGCTAAATCATGCACCACAGCTGATTCCCCCCCCCCCCCGGCCGTTGTTCTACTTACCTTCCCAAGCCTCCTTTGGGATGTAGAACAGGAAGGTAAGTAGAACAGCGGAGGGGCGATCAGCTGTGTGCAGCAGAGTTTAGCTTTGCTGGAAAGCAGGATTTCCTGCTTTCTCGCAAAGCTAAACCCCGCTGCACAGCTTTCTAGGAAAGCCAAATTGCGCGCCACAGCTGATCTCCCCCCTTGCTTCTACTTACCTTCCCAAGCCTTCTTTTGGCACGTACTGTGCATGCGCATGCACTCAGAGCACGCATTTGGCACGCCACACACATGCGCAGCCAGCAAACCGGTAGCAAACCGGTTTGGATTTCCCCACTGCATGATCCCCTTTTTGCGACCTTCCGACAAGCAAAGTCAAGGCGGAAGCCAGATTCACTTAACAACCGGGTTACTAACTCACCAACTGCAGTGATTCACTTAGCAACGGTGGCAAGAAAAGTCGTAAAATGGGGGCAAAACTCACTTAACAATTGTCTCACTTAACGAAGCTTCTGGGATGAGAAGTGAAATGTCTTCAAAGAAAAACCAGAAAGTCGAGTTGCCTCTTGAAAAAAAAAGCACCTTTGGGACAACCATGATCTGGATGACAGAGAATGTCCATAGATGTCTCACTCAACAACAGAAATGTTGGGCTCGACTGTGTCGTATGTCGAGGATTACCCATACACGAGATCAAATTCAGTTTTGGCGTTGACCTCACCTGTCCGGTAAAATGGGGTTGCCTGGTTCCTATTCAAATTTCGCTGTAACTTCCACCCCCACAAAGCTACAGTAAGTGTCAGGGAAGGCACACAACTAGACTAGGAAGGGGAAAATGTCAACGAGAACTCTCCCAATCTAAAAATACACATCTCGGGACAAGAACATTTGGTTCCTACCTGGTCATATTTGCACAGTCTGCTTGTAGGAATGGTTTGTCTCAAGGTTGCCTTATTGGAAGAGATAAGAAGGTGGGGGGGAAGCATCTTACAAATAAACTGATGCGCTGGGCACACAACGTGTTTGCTTTAACCGTCTATTGCAGAGTCTCTGTCAGCCGACGTCAGCTGACCTCCCACCTCCAGGCCGAAGCAAGTTGGTCTCTTGCCATTTATTCTAACCAGCACACTCAAGTCAAACAGCCAAGTTCAACCTAGTTTGTGTTGGTTAATCGTTCTGGCTAATTCAGCCATCGGGCTTTAATTAAAAACATTAAGATACAAAAAAGAACTCCACGATGGATCTTAAATGCACTGAGTTTTAAGGGGAGTGATTTGACAATCAGGATCAGGATCAGGATCAGGATCAGGATCAGGATCAGGATCAGGATC
>WNWU01000065.1:4171502-4199673 GCA_012654045.1 Ptyas mucosa | reverse complement strand
TATTCTATTCTATTCTATTCTATTCTATTCTATTCTATTCTATTCTACTCTACTCTACTCTACTCTACTCTACTCTACTCTACTGTACCCTACCCTACTCTACTCTACCCTACCCTACCCTACCCTACCCTACCCTACCCTACTCTACTCTACTCTACTCTATCTGGAGCTGCACTCAGCTGCAAAAATTTCACCTCAGTCCTCAGTCCTTGATATAAATATTTCTCAACCTTAGCAACTTTAGGTTGTGTGGACTTCAACTCCCAGGATTCCTTAGGATGGCTGGGCAATTATGGGAGTTGAAGGCCACCCAAGTTAGTAAGGTTGAGACACATTCCTCTGTCTAAATCCTCACTCATCAAAAGAACGAGCCAGCATCCTGGTTTTTGTTAGGTAGGAAGGAGAAAAAATTACTCACATCTGCGTATATTTTTGTGCCATATACTGTAGCCCAGTGGTTTGGCTCATTTTTGCAGTAAGCTGGACAGTAAGACCTAAAAGATGAAATAAAGAGATGAAGAATGATTTGAACCACTGGTTTAGTACAAAATGATCCAGTAAAAAATGGAAAAAGGAACCTAACTCATTAGTTTATTTTATTGTCATTGCACCTTGCACAACGAAATTAAATGCCATCTTCAGTGTATACCATACATAAGAAAACTATAAAAATAAAACAAAAACACGCATCCTTCACATTCTATACAATTGAATTGAAAACCCCTGATATTACATTAACATTGCACTATACCGTAGAATTCAATATAGTTATTGCCCTGGGATAGAAGCTGTTTTTCAGCCTATTTGTCCTTGTTTTTATTATCCTGTACCGGCTGCCAGATGGTAATTATTAAAAAAAAAAAGGGTGCCCAGGATGAGATGGATCTTTTGGAATGTTTTAAACTTTCTTAAGGCAACGGGAGCTATAAAGCTCTTCCAAGGAGGGCAGAGGACAACCAATGATCCTCTGGGCAATGATGTTAACTAGGAGCTCTTGGAAGCAATGCAGAATTCTACAGTATCTCCACCAGCTTCATCCATTGGGAATTCTGATCATGGTTGGGTTTTTTGCAGATGTTTTATTACCCAACCTAGATAATATCATCCAGTGCTAGTCTGATGACGTTACCTAGTTTGGGTAATGAAATGTCTTCAAGAAAACACCCAAGCTCAGCACCAAGGATCACCTCTCATTTCAACCCTGAGCCACAAATATTTTCCTCTATTGGGGTTCTGATTGGCCAACAGCATCTACTGGAGTCAAGCTGTGGGAAGTTCTACCAAGTAGCCACGATGTGTTCCCACATGGATCTGAAATGCCCTATCATAAGGCAGCACTTTTGTTTCTCAATTACCGATAGCAGCAGCTGTTAGACTGATTGGTTTTTCCAGCAGAAATTATTACTACCAGTAGTAACTTCAATGTGATACTTCCAACAGAAATTCTGAGCAAGCCATCCCTTTGAATATCCATGACTAGAGTCCCACCACTTACCTTGGGCAATGAGTTGTTGGCTTCTTGAATGGACACAGTTCCTCTACTGTGGTGTAACAATCCAAAGTCTGCACTGTGGAATTAAGAATACATATAAGAGATGTATGAATTTTGGGTTTTCTTTGTAACAGCAGTCAAAAGGCAAGAATATACAAGTTCTAAATTAGTACAATTAAGAAGGGGAAAAAAAGATACAGAATACCAAGCAATCATCTCAATACGGACTCTGTAGGTTAGTGATTATATTTAATATAGAGTCCTTCAATATATTCAATAGGTTTCATATATATTTATTCAAATACGTGAATAATGTAGGAAGGTCTTTATAAAAGTGAGCTATCATCTGCACAATGCTAATCTTTACACGGCCTTTTCTTACATGTTTTTTTCCAGTACAGCTGTTGGTAAATGCATTAAAGTGTCCTGATGTCTTAGCTTATGCTTGTATTGCTTCGCACAAGAAATAACTTGAGGACTAAGTCAATTCATCGGTAATACTAAGCCAGGGGTGTCAAACTCAAGGCCAGGGGGCTGGATCCGGCCTGCGGGGTGCTTAGATCTGGCCCATGGGGCCACCCTGGAAACACCAAAGGACCGGCCTGCGGTGCCTCTGCCAGTGAAAACTGAGGTCGGGAGCCCCCCCCCCCCACCCTGGCTCCATTTTTTCTGGCAGAGGGCTAGCAAAACAAACTAAAAACAAAACGAAAGGGGAAAGGGGAAAGGGGAAGACAAAGAAAAAGATGGGAAATGGGAAGGAAGAAGAAAGGAGAAGGAAGAGGGAAGGAAGGAAGGAAGGAAGGAAGGAAGGAAGGAAGGAAGGAAGGAAGGAAGGAAGGTTATAATGAGAGTGAGGGAGGGTCTGAGACAGTGGTGAAATCCAATTTTTTTTACTACCGGTTCTGTGGGCATGGCTTGGTGGGCATGGTGTGGCTTGGTGGGTGTGGCTTGGTGGGCATGGCAGGGGAAGGATATTGCAAAATCTCCATTCCCAACCCAGTCTGGGGCCAGCCAGAGGTGGCATTTGCCGGTTCTCTGAACTACTCAAAATTTCCGCGACCGGTTCTCCAGAACCTGTTAGAACCTGCTAGATTTCACCCCTGGTCTGAGGGAAGTTCTGCCTTAGCACTTGGCCACCACAGGTGCCCCCAACACGAGTGATGTTGAGCTGGCCACACCCACCCTGGCCACAACACACACACACACACACGGTCAAACACAACCCTGATGTGGCCCTCAATGAAATCGAGTTGGAGCTTAGAAGGCAGGGAAAGAGTTAAGGAATTTTCAGGGAAGGCATCGACCAGTGGATCCTATAAAAATATTGAGTGCGGAGACATTTCAAGATATTTCTTTTGCTTTTTCTTTAATCCTGGGGACCTGCCAAAATTACAGGAAAGTGGGAGGGTGGGTGTGTTTAAATCAACAGCTGTTTGAAGTAGCCTCATTTGTCATGTAAAGCTGCAGGGTCCTGGCTGAATTTAAGTCAACTCCAAACTTGATGGCACGGCTTCTGAAATGTCTTGGGTTTTTGTTTTGTTTTTTAATTCTAATGCCTTCGTTCGGACGAACAGAAGCCTGCTGGCCCCAAAACAAATCGAAGTTGTGCTGTGTTTTGCCTGGATCATAACCATAACTGGGTGGAAAATCGTTGCATTTGGGGAATAAGATCAATTCATATATTTATTTATTTTTCCTGGGAGATTTCTTGCTTGTATTTCTTGCTGTTCTTAGGACTTTCCCGTATTTGTCCAATAAACAAACATCTCGACGGTGGAAGAGAAAGAAGACAAACGCAAGAGGAAGAGATCGCTTGACTTCAAAGTCAATTGTTCATTAGGCTGCCTGGGGTGTTGCATTTATGACTACTCTCGTTTTCTTAACATGTCATTTTTTAGCGGATCATTTGAACGTACAAAACCCTGCAGGAATGTCAGGGAAGGATTCGCTTCAGCGAAGGTTCACATCATGAAGCTTTCTCTTCAAGCAACTTTGCAAAAATACTTTTCCATCTAGGGTTGCAGAGAACCTCTTTGGATTACAGAAACTTCTCCGACACCCACCCTCCTCTTTCCTTCCTCTCTTTTCCCTTTGGGTTTTTTTTTTTCCTGAAGAGGTATGCAAAACATCTTGAGATGAAGCTATCACGAGCTCTTCCCAAAGGTCCTTTTTCAAGAGGCAACTGGACTCACTTGGTTTTTCTTGAAGACGTTTCGCTTCTCGACGGAAGGTAAGATGAGAAGCGAAACGTCTTCAAGAAAAACAAGGAAAGTCCAGGTGCCTCTTGAAAAAGCACCTTTGGAACAAACATAATGGGGGTGACTGAGATTCTCCAGGGATGGTTACAGTGGTGAAATCCTCACCAGGTTGCCTGCACATGTGCAGTACACACCAAACATGTGCTTTGCGTGGAAAAAGGAGCTGTTTTAAGGTAAGTAGAACAGCAAGGGGGGGAACAGCTGTGCCGCACGATTTAGATTCACTAGAAAGCAGGATGTGAAGAAGGCACAAAAGAGGCTGTACTTCCTGAGAATGCTCAGGAAGATAAATCTATCTCAGTATTTACTTCTGTCCTACTATCGCAACACCATTGAGAGTGTCCTGATATACAGCATTCTTGCATGGTATGGGAGCAGCTCTGTAGCGGACAAAAAAGCTCTACAGAGAATCATTAAAACTGCCCAGAATATCATCAGGCTCCAGCTACCAGCCCTGGATGACATCTTCAAATCTCACCGTTTGAGGAAGTGGCATAACATTCTCAGGGACTGTTGTGTGGATGTTTGGGTGATTCAGGGGTGGGGAATTTGTGGTGGGTGGGTGGGGGTGTTTGAGGATTGTTATGTGTGTTGAACCTGCTCTTTGGGTGTTAAGTGAATTTCATTGTATGGGTATACTGTGTATACCCATACAATGACAATAAACTTATTACTATTATTATTATTTCTAGCTAATATAAATCATGCGGCACAGCTGATCTTCAGAAATACCAGTTTGGACAAACCAGTAGCGTTTTTATTACCAGTTTGCCCGAACTGGTACGAACCAGTAGCATGTCACCCCTGGACTATTACAAGCTCAGAAAAGTCAAGAGTTCTGAATGCAGAAGAAAATGGTCCGGCCCAGAACCTGGTGGCTCCAAATGTATTGTTCCATAGATTTTAAATCCTTTTGGCTGACATGACTTTAGCATGGACTAAATTATTTCAGTGGCCATAAAGAAAAGGATTGTCTTGCTTTAATTTTATTTCTTACTGTTGAATATGTCAAGTATGTCCCACTGAAAGGCTACCAACTTAAGAAGAAGTCTTATTATTGTTCTATATATCCCTTCCTCTCATTATCTTAACCCTTTTATTTTCTCCCTTGTTTTCTTTTTCTCTCCCTTTTCTCTCTTTCTTTCCTGATGGTATCTCCCCATTTATCTTCTTACTTCTGTCTCCCCATTTAATAGACTAACTACTAGAACAGGATTTAACCCATAGGGATTCTGGAGGAATTGACACCAATTCTTTCTTCTCCATGAAGAAAAACTTACCTGTGACTTTCGACACAGCAAAACCGTTGGAAGGTTTGTATTTGCTGGCAAAGGAAAAAAAAACTGGTATGAATTCAATGTTTAAGAGGTCATTCCAAAATTAAGTTTCTAGATAACACTACAAGAGATAGTGTCTGCCACTTAAGCAAGACTTCAACTCTTATTCATTGGCAAGCAGAACCCAAGACGCAGCAAAGTTGCAGAAAGAGTGCAGAGAAGAGCAACAAAGATGATTAGGGGACTAGAGGCTAAAACATATAAAGAATGGTTGCTGGAGTTGGGTATGTCTACTTTAATGAAAAGAAGGACATGGGGTGACATGATAGCAGTGTTCCAATACCTCAGGGGCTGCCACAAAGAAGAAGGAGTCAAGCTATTCTCCAAAGCACCTGAGGGCAGGACAAGGAGCAATGGGTGGAAACTCATCAAGGAGAGAAGCAACTTAGAACTAAGGAGGAATTTCCTGACAGGGAGAACAATTAACCAGTGGAACAACTTGCCTCCAGAAGTTGTGAATGCTCCAACACTGGAAGTTTTTAAGAAGAGATTGGACAACCATTTGTCTGAAGTGGTGTAGGGTTTCCTGCCTGAGCAGGGGGTTGGACTAGAAGACCTCCAAGGTCCCTGACAACTCTGTTTATTCTATTTCTATTTCAAATCACGACTAGAGACTTGATGTAACTAGATTATTTTTGCACATAGAAAATGGGATTACCTGAGTGTCTGAACTCCGTTTCTTACAGACATTACAAAGAAGTCTGATCTTCCTTTCCTAGTAATATCTACTAGGCCTCCTCTGTTATCTAATACCCCAGAATGAATAGCTGCTCGACATATGCTGGATGCCTGGAAGAAAGGAAGAAACCACTTATGAAATTGCACAAGGCTGATATTTTTTTAAAAGCAAAGATAATGAAACATTTCTGGACATTTTAGGTGTGTTATGTTTTTTAGCCATTGTGTCAAAAGCCTGCAATGTCACCCAAGGAGAAAGCTTGGCACAACAATTAATTAAATGTAGAGAACATAAAGCTATGGATGATTTATCCAATGATATTCCCTAATTTTTGAGATACCTATACAGATCATACCATGTTTCCCCCAAAATAAGACCCTGTCTTATATTTTTTTAACTCCGAAATAAGCGCTTGGCCTTAGTTTCAGGGAGGTCTTATTATTTTGGGGTGCATGGAACAAGACGGGGCTCCTCTTGCCATCTTACCTGATTTCTAGCTCTGTCTCCCTAACCGCAACCAGAGGAAATGGCGAGGACTGGCTGTGCATGCGTTTAAATATTTTTGGGGAAGGATTATTTTTTGGGGGAGATTATTTTAGCACATGCGCTCAAAAGCCCAATTGGGCTTATTATCAGGGGATGTCTTATTTTCAGGAAAACAGGGTAGTAGTGTACTGATGTTATAGCTTTGTGTCGCTAATAATAATTTCCAGTTATTTTTCCATAGCTTATAGGCTGGATTGGAAGGATTGTAAATGTTATAGTTCTAAATATTTATTTTTAAAAAAATCTGTCAATCACCAAAGTAAAGATTTCGACTTTGAAAACCATAACCCTGAAATATGTGGGTTTTTGTCTTTTTTTTAAAAAAACTTACGCTTTCATATTTGGGGAATCCAAATACTTTTGCCTTACTGTTCAAGCATCCAGCTGGGCACAGGTACCTAGCCAAAAGAATAAAAATAAAAAGGGAACCATTAAGGAATTTTGAAATCTGCCTTCTGTCCAGTGCAAACATTCTCCACCTGGTGCTCACCAAATGTTATGGACCTCAGCATCGTTTTAAAGGCCAGACTGAGGAGGATATATCATTCCTGGTGTAGATTTTACCAGCTCTTCCCTTAAGCATTCTCAGCTACTATTTGAATTGGATTCGGTTCATTCAATTGTACTGTAATTAAAAGCATTACGCAGAGGAAGGATGGATGATCCATTGGGAGAGACAAACATTCGTCAGAGGAGAATGGTGAAAGATTGATGCTAATATAAGGATGGGTATCCCAAAGGTTGTTTTTTTTTCCCCAAAGGCAACTGGACTTCCTTTGTTTTCCTTGAAGTCGTTTTGCTTCTCACCCAAGAAGCTTCTTCAGTTCTGACTGAATGGTGGAGAGTGGAAGGATTTATATTCCTTGCGGTCATCTTCCTTCCATTCTCAGCCATTCAGTCAGAAATGAAGAAGCTTCTTCTATAACAGGGGTGTCAAACTCAAGGCTGGGAGCCCGGATCCGCCCCATGGAGTGGTTAGATCCGGTCCATGGTGCCTTTGCCAGCAAAAATGGAGCTCAGGAGAGCCTTGCGAGCTCTGTTTTCATTGGCAGAGGGTTGCAGAAGTCCGTTGCAGCTGAAAATGGAGCTCGGGAGCCTGTTTTCGCTAGCAGAGCGCTCGTGCCATCACAGCCCCCCCCCCACTTCCCCGACACGAGTGACATTGAGCTGGCCATGCCAATCCTGGCCACCCATTCCCCAGCCTCCCCCCCCAACAAGTCAAACACAACCCTGATATGGCCCTCAATGAAATCGAGTTTGACACCCCTGTTCTATGAGAAGCGAAACATCTTCAAGAAAAACAACAAAAAGTCCAGTTGTCTTTGGGATAACCATCACCTGGATGACTGAGAATCTCCATAGACATAAGGATGGGTAGCTAGAACAGACAAGGAATCATTTCTAGGTCCTTGGTGGAGACAGTCTGAAGCTCCTCTTTTTCTTCAAGAGTTGTTGGAGCTCACATGGAAAGACTCGAATGGACTGGCGTCTACATGATTTTTGGATTTATAGGCCATCAGAAGGGAATGTTGTGTTTGAACATCGCCACAGGTCAAAGGGTAAAAAAGAAAGAAATTAAATGTGGCGCACCTGTTACATGTGGATCCTCGACACGTGTCCCTCATTTTGGTGTCACACTTGATCACTTGAGCTAGAATAATGGGAAGATACACAACTATGAGATAACACTATAACCAACAGGAACAGATTAAGTAACATTGTGTACGAGCCTGTAATGTCACCCATGGAGAAAGCGTGGTACAACGAATAATTAAATGTAGAGAACATAAAGCTACAGATGATTTATCCAAAGATATTCCCCAATTTTTGAGATACCTATAAAGCTCATAGTAATGTAGTGACGTTATAGCTTTGTGACAGTAATTATAACTTCCAGTTATTTTTCTGTTTAGACAACTCAGATCTTGGAGTATAGGGTGAGATCTTCCTTCCTTCCTTCCTTAGAAGTTTCCAGATTGATATCAAATCCATCCAGATGAATGTCTGGCACTTTCTACATCGTGTGTTTACACTAGTAAACTGAGTTGGCCTATCAGTTTATCTAACCCATGTTTATCCCCTCAGCAACTTTAAGATGAGTGGACTTCAACTCCCAGAATTGGCTGGGGAATTCTGGGAGTTGAAGTCCACCCGTCTTAAAAGTTGCCAAACTTAAAACACACTTGATCATTTAACCACAGAAATCCCCATCCCAATTTTTAACAAATAGCCCAATGCTTGTTGCATTTTCTCCTATTTAGCCAAGTAGCAAGGTATTCCCGAATCATCATCTGCAAACTCCCAAATGCTGGAAAATAGAAATACTTTCTTACTCATATAGGTCAACTCCGTCGATTTCTTTTCCTTTGTAGGTTTTACAGATTTGGGCTGTATTCTGTCAGGAACCTTTTGTAATTCCACTTCATTTGCCCCATCCGTCTCAGGTTTTTCGACTACTTTCTCTTTGGTTAGCGAGGGAAAAAGAGCTGTGTGTTACTACTATTCAAGGCCATTAGCAAAGAAGACAGGCACTAGGAGTTAAGAATCATTCTTGTGATTTTCATTTAAACCAAGAGGTCTCCAACCTTGGCAACTTTAAGACTTGTGGACTTCAGCTCCCAGAATTCCCCAGCCAGCAAAGCTGGCTGAGGAATTCTGGGAGTTGAAGTCCACAAGTCTTAAAGTTGCCAAGGTTGGAGACCCCTGCCTTAAGGAGATTCAGTGACTTTGTCCCCTAATTTCATTTATAGTTGAAATCTGCTCACCCCAAATAAATAAGTGTGAAACAAAGGCATCCATGGGGGCAGAGAAGGGAGGAAGATGTGTCAAAAAAAAAAAGTCAAGATGGCACCGTACCCATAAGGTTACAACTGCTATCTTGAGTTTTTAGTCACCTATGGACGCCTTAGACAAATCGGGAAACGTTCAGTTTGGGTTTTCAGGAAGAAGGACTCTAAAAACTGAATGTATTGTGGAGAATTAGCATGGTAGATCTATCTTGATCAGCATTTGAGCAGGAGGTTTACATTAAGCTAACATGAATCTTAGCTAGGAAGAGATGAAATGGCTTTCTAATAGAATATGCCACTCAAATTTATACTGGAGCAAATTGTTCCTTTCCTGTCTTAATAACTTTCTTCTTTTCTTCTGCAAAAGAGGCTCCAGACCCTACTTTCTACCCCACTTTCAGCCTGCTGTATTATTTCTTGGGAATTTCAGGAATTCGCATTAGGCTGCCTTGATTGCTGGAAGAAGCAGAAAATGCTACTCCTGGTGTTTGCTGTGAGATCTATATTTCTATTAATTTGCAATCAACTTAGATGCCCATATCTTAGTCTGGAAAGCTCCAGAGAAGGAGCTTCCTCTTCTGTCCTCCTGTGATGCAAACCTTCTTCAGGTGGTCCATCTCTACAGCTAGGGATGTCCACAGAATCCAACCATTAAGTCAGAATGACTCAACAAGCATTGCGTCATCACAACATTAGATGCACCCATGCAAGGTTGGAACCCAGCTCAAAAAAAGCAGAGCTTGTCTACCAGGGATGGGATACTCCATCCCATTTGTGAAGAGGCCAACTTTGAACAAAGGTAAAGGTTCCACTTGCACATATGTGCTAATTGTTTCTGACTCTAGGGGGCAGTGCTCATCTCTGTTTCAAAGTCGAAGAGCCAGCACTGTCCGAAGACGTCTCTGTGGTCATGTGGCCGGCATGACTAAACGTCAAAGGCACACGGAATGCTGTTCCCTTCCCACCAAAGGTGGTCCCTATTTTTCTACTTGCATTTTTTACATGCTTTCGAACTGCTAGGTTGGCAGAAGCTGGGACAAGTAATGGGAGCTCACTGCGTTACGCGGCACTAGGGATTTGAACTGCCGAACTGCCAACCTTTCTGATCAACAAGCTCAGCATCTTAGCCACTGAGCACCAGGGTCAACGTTTGCCCACTATTAGATCACATACCTTTATAACAGAGGTTAGCCTGACACCCTCCTCCGTAGCTAGGTGGGCATTCAGAACAGGATCTGCCGTTTTTATAGGGGGCTTCTCCAATCCAGTTGCCTCTGAAAAATTCACACAGAACGTTCCTTGTTATCTTCTTTCATCCTGTGTTAGGCTCGCAGCCTACAAAATCATCTCTGGGGACTGTTTTAGGCCTGGTGCCTGACTTGTTATGTTCTCAAGACCTCTGATCCATGAAAAATATATATATAACGTTCGCACTGTGGCTGTGCTTTGATAGATTACTGTTAATATGGGAACATTCTGCCTCAAATGTATAGGTCAGGGGCATTCTGATGAGAACTTTGGCAGATGAAAGCACCAAAGTTATGCCTCAAAACCAACCAGGAATTAGCCTTCACACCAGTTCCACAAAACCATTATTCAAGGCCGCCCCGATTTCTTTCTCACAAATCCCTTTGGGTGGGTAGGATACCCATCTGAATGCTCAAAGGTCTTTTCTGGTCAACGACGTCTTCCAGCTGAGAGTGACTCCCAGGTGTCTTCCAAGGGAGGAATAAATATTAGCTCTTGTGTAGGACTGAGAAACTTTGGCAGCATCTGGGAACATTAGCTTCACGTAATGCTTGCCACATGCTAAACTCTCATCTTTAACGGGCAGAAGTCACTCGACACTTCATCTGTCTTTGCAAGATTGAAAGGAACTTTGTCCCAGAGCCATCAGGGACCTGTCTGTTGTCCAAACACCTCAACCAGGAAAAGCAACCATTTTGATACAAACGTTCAAAATACCAGCGGTTAAGCAAAACGTAAAATCAGCTGGCTGGCTAAAATTTTAAATCCAAAGAACCTAGAAATATGCTTTGTCGTTGTTGGAATTTCTCCAACCAGTCCTGATATTCTAATATTTTGGGCACATCCCATGATCTAAACTTTAAGGTTGTGGTCATCTAACAAATGAAGCTAGGCTAAAAAGGGTTTGTGGTGCAATGTGTCGTGGGAACCTAACTAAGTCATGTGACCATCTTAAGCTACCATGTTAAGCCGCATCATGGAATCTTGGCTTGGGTTTGCATATTATGGAACGCAACAGTTGTGCTGGGTGCATCAAGAAGAGGTCTTGGGAAATGTTGACGGACCAGACATCTTCTTCATGACCAGTTTTTCTTGTTACCTTCTGGAAGGAGGCTTCATGGTATCCAAAGCATAAGCATCCAGATTTAGTCACAGTTTTGTTCCATATAGCATCAACCTTGTGAACTCTCAAGTTTCCTCTTTCCTCTATGTATTCAAAAATGGACAATGATTTGTGTGGGTGTATATGGTGTGCGGGTGGTGGTATAGGTATATATATGTATGTATATGTGTAGTATGTACTGTATGGGTATGGGTAGATATATACCTTCTTTGAAAGAAATTAGAACTGCAGAAAAAACAATGACTATCAATCTGTCTCCCATTGAGGACGTGTATACGAGCCAAAAAGAGGGGTGTGAAAATATTTACAGACCCCTCACATCCATAAATTGTTTCAACTCCTACCCTCAAAATGACGCTTTAGAGCACTGCACACCAGAACAACTAGACACAAGGACAGTTTTTTCCTGAATGCCATCACTCTGCTAAACAACTAATTCCCACAACACTGTCAAACTATTTACTAAGACTGCATTACTATTATTTTTCTCTTCCTTACTAGTATCTATCTCTTCCCACTTATTACTATAACCATGCTTCTTGTATCTTTCAATTTATATTGTTTTTATTTGTTTCCTAGTATGATTTGATAGCTTATTGCCTTGACTATCAGTAAGTGTTGTATCTTTTTATTCTTGATGAATGTGTTTTATTCTCCTTATGTACACTGAGAGCATATGCACCAAAGACAAACTCCTTGTGTGTCTGATCACACTTGGCCAATAAAGAATTCTATTCTATTGAGAGCAGGCAACAGAATTTCACTTGTAATGGGTGCCAGTGAGCTCCCAATAAAAACAAAAAATGACAGTAAAGGTTATCTTATCTATCTCATTATTTGGCTACACTTTCAACAGAAAGCCACAGAGACTGCTTTCCTGTCCCTGTCCCCCACCTCTGTAGCCTTACTTGGGAGAATAGTTGCAGACCAAATACACGGCGTTTTCCCACACTTCTCCCCACACGTCCATCCTCTTGCAGACGTTAATGGCGCAGCCGATTTTGTTGGTTGTAGCCCAGACCACCTGGAAAGAAACACAAGAAGCAAATCGGTGGAAAGAAATTACCCAGGCTCAATTCGTCTTGCGCTTCAACCTATTTTCATAGCTCTGCCCGCCTGAGTGGCAAGCTTGAGGTTGAGGGAAGGAAAGCCATCAGTTCTAAGACTCCATTTCAGCCGCTGCGGGCCTTACCTGTGTGTAATGTGTACACATGGGTCCTGTACATCTGTCGGGACACCAAGGGTTGCATTCGTGGGGATATGGGTAGGTGTAATCTTTTACTTCGTCGTACCAAGACTGGACGTGGAAATTCGGAGAACGATACCTAAGGGAAAAAATGGGAAGAGGGTCTAGTGTAACAAAGAAGACCATCAACCAGCTCTTTGCCCAGGGTGCCTAGCCAGCTATAAACCAGGGGTGGGCTGCTGGGGGTTCGTAGGGGTTTGGGAGAACCTCTAGTTAGATTCTGTCTAAGATTCTAGTGATTCTCAGTTCGGAGAACCCCCAAATCCCACTCCTGGCTGGCCCCGCCCACCCCTCCTCTCCCCTCCCAGGAGTCCCCACGTGGCCCATTTTGGATGCAGGTAAGTGCAGGGCGCACGCAGAGGCTTGGGAAGGGCGAAAAACAGGCCTACCAAAAATTTGGGAAATGGGCCCGTTTCTGGCCTCTAGAGGGCCTCCGGAGCCTGGGGAGGCTGTTTTTGCCCTCCTGGTGGCTCGAGAAAAGCCTCCAGAGCCCGGGGAGGACAAAAACACCTCCCCCGTCATGGTGCAGGAGGCTGACTAAGCCACACCCACCATGACCAGGCCCACTCAGAAACTGGGCAGAGAACCCCTTCCTAAAATTTTTGAAGCCCAACCCCTGCTACAAATGCATAAGTTTCTGTATCAATGAGTATTTGTGTATGTGTGAAGGTGCATAGCCAGATGCATTGTTTGTGTTTCAACATCAAGATGAATGTGGAAGTCATAAAAATGGACTGAAAACAGGTATTGAAACCAAGCCAAACCTTCAGCCGAGACCTGTTGCCAGCCAGTTCTTCCCATTAGGAACTAGCAAAAACACACGACTGCATAAAAGAAAGCATACATTCTTATGGCTACAGCAGGGCAGGCTGAAATGTTCAACCAGGATTATGTCAAGTACATTCCACTGGTCAAACATACACATACCATCTCAAGATTTGTAGCTTGCTGGAGCCTGCAGGCTTACCTTCCCCAGTGAACAGCCAAATTCTGGCCGATGGATGGAAGGAGGCTGGCAGGTCCATGGTCCCAGATGCATTGGTGAGCCCAAGATTCAGCTGATCTCTCCAGTTCTTCATCCCATCTCTAAAGAAGACAACGGGAGGGAAAACACTAGTAGCTCAACATATCTAACGTCAACTTCTCAGATGTGTGGACTTCAACTCCCAGAATTCTCCAGCCAGCCTATGCAGACGGAGGGATTTGGGGAGTTGAAGTTTCCACATCTTAGAGTTCCCTGGGGAATTCTGGGAGTTGAAGCCCGCACATTTTAAAGTTGCCAAGGTTGAGAAACATTGCTCCAACATGTACATAAAATTAGTAATAAAACGTGGAACTCCGTGTTTAGCAGGGTGTTAAATTTAAAACAGGCCTTGCTGGATCAAAGTTGTTGATTTGTTTCTTGGCAGACTTTGAACTCAACATGGCTTTCCTTATCCAGAGCATGACAGTGAGAGATTTTTCTCGCACGTTCTTTAAATTAGCTGAAATTCAGACCGGAAATATGGGGGCCATAATTAGCCAATTGTCTGAAAAGAGCAGTTCTTGGGGCTTACAGCCTTCAAAGGAGTGGCGAATCCCCCCAACACTTTGAAACAGAAAAGACTTAAAACTTTCTGCATTCTGAAGCAGTAGGCTGGGATTGCTAAACTCTGCTAGATAGATATGAACGCACTTATTTTATTTATTCGTGAGTTGAGTAGGCTCATATGCTGTTCCAATTGCTGACAACTTTTATGAAGGGGGGGATTATGAACCAGCCGTAGGAGAGCCTACGTACAGCTCATTTTTCAGATAAATCTTTAGGAGTTCTTTTTATATTCTGTAGGATCTCCAGCAGAAGGAAAGAAAAACCACACACATGAGGTCAGGGTACCGAGCAAAGCCAAACACGAAGAACTAACTAGGCGGGACAAGTAAATAGACACTAACCTGAAGAGTCCTTGGCTGTAGAGCAGAGCTGGTGGGGTCACAAATGCCAAGAAAAATACATTTATTTGGCCTCCACACTCATGTTGACTTTCCTAAAAGCAGCGAGATTGTTCCTGGTCTTACAAAAGATGGAACAAGCGCTGCTCAGGAGGGAAATGGGTGCCGTCGGCCTACACAGGAGTTGTGAGAAAGGGTGGTTTTGGAATTCTTGTCCCAGGAGATGGAGGCACCAAGCGGACTTTCAAAACACAAGGACATACATTTTTGTTCACTTCTTTTCCTAGTATCAGAAGGTTGAGTGGGGAAGTTGGGTCTTCCTGGACAATAATCCTAGCTCATCAAGGATTATGTCGTAACTCATTAAAAAAAAATAATCGAGGAATCCGCAACAATTAAGAACCATCAACCCAGTGTTAAGACATATTAGACTGCAATAAAGAACGGCATCACTCTGAATTGGCTTTGCACTACTGTAAGTATTGTATTGTAAAGCCAATTCAGAGTGAGGTCATTCTTTTTTCTGGCGTCCTTGTGAATAAGTAAACTTGTTCCTTCTGTAAAAAAAAAAATCCCTCCCCGATCAACTTCTGAAAGTACTTTTGCTACTACAGTGAAAGCTTCTAAGCCCAATCCTGATTTGAACCCAGATGTAGATTATTTATTAAAGGAATCCTGTGGTCACCATCTTGAGTTTTCATCCCTCCCTGTGGTCATCTCCAAGGATTTTCCTAGCTCCTTGCTTCTTTCCCCAATCAGCATAAGATCGCTGTTCAAAATAACTGTTGAATGTTGGTTAAAATAACTCAGCAGGTTCATGTTAGCTTAGATGAACGTTACTTAACCTTGGCAAGCTGAAGGTGCTTGTAGGATCTTGAATGAATTTAGGCCACTATTCTCAGGTGCATGGACTTCAAGTCCCAGAATTTCTCACCCAGCATATGTGGACTTTGAGTCCCAGAATTCCCCAACCATCTTGCTGAATGGAAGTTCTAGAAATTGAAGTCCAAGTATGCTGCATGAGGAATTCTGGGACTTAGAGTCCACATATGCTAGGTGAGGAATTCTGGGAGTTGAAGTCCATGCAACTTCAAGTTACCAAGGTTGAGAATACTGGCCTAAATTCATTTAAGGTCCTACATCCCAAAGATAGAATATCAACTTCACTTCTTTGGTTCAGCCCTCGGATAGTTATAAAGTTCCTTGCTTAAGACTTCGAATTACTAGAATAATTGGATCCAATAGTTTGACTCATAGCAAGCCATATATCAATGCAGGCAGGGATAATCAATCTTAGCTCTGTGGGATCCTGCCTTTATATTTAGAATGGATCTGGTATCTTGTACAGGCAGAGAAAACATTCTGTTCTTTCCTTATATATATATATATACACACACACACACATACACACCCGCTCAATCTCACATTTAATGGACATTTGGCTTTGCATGAAATCATCTTTAATTCATATTTATTGGCATCTGGAGAAGTGGGTCTACGTCAGAAGAATGTTCCGTCAAAAGCCTTTGCATGATCACATAAACATGTGAAAATCTTTGTTTTTCTTTTCTTAAAAAAAGTCACCAGGAACAACACACACACACACAAACTTCTGAGAAAGGGTTCCTGCATTCTTCTCTTGCTGACAAACCTAGAATGATAAATAGCAAACGACTGGGAATATTTTGAAGCTAGAAATGTGTGATTTATTTATTATTTATTTATTCTCTCTCTCTCTCTCTCTCTCTCTCTCTCTCTCTCTCTCTCTCTCTCCCTCTCTCTCTCTCTCTCTCTCTCTCTCTCTCTCTCCCTCCCTCCCTCCCTCCCTCCCTCCCTCCCTCTCTCTCTCCCAGTCTCTAGATTTTTAAGTTGCTATTTGTAAAGAAAGGAGCTCTTTTTATAGTAAAATGTTCTCGGTACGTTTGCCATTTTTCCATTCCCAGTTCTCACAAAAGAAGCCTGAGAAAGAGGGGTCAGCATCATCTCACAGGGTCTGTTAACTGGACGAGGGTGAAGAAATGAAAAATAGAAATGTATAATACCGTAGAAGCCATGTTTCTTGACTTCAGCAACTTTTAAGATGGGTGAACTTCAACTCCCAGAATGCAACAACCATGAACAAAATATAGACATTAGGGTTCTTTTCCTAAGAAGCAACGTTGAGCGTTTAAGCCTAGAAAGGGCTGTTTTTGGACTGACCCTTCCAACAGATGGTTCCTTTCTCGTTGTAACGACTCAAGAAACTACAATTTGAGTTTAGGATTTTAAGGAAAGGCTTAGAGGGAAGATTTCTTGCTCTGGAATTTGGGATGAGTAAGTGTCCTCAAAGGAGGGTGGAACAAGGTTAAACTCTAGGCTACGTTGATAGATGGAATGGCTTGGCATGATTCACAAGTGCCTCTTCTTGAGAATTCTCTTCTTCTCACAGATAGAAGGACCCAGAATGCTATATGGGGGTGTCCTAAAAGAGTTACTCACCAGAAACTGACTGACTGACTGACTGACTGACTGACTGACTGACTGACTGACTGTCTGTCTGTCTGTCTGTCTGTCTGTCTATCATCCATCCATCCATCCATCCATATCTATCTATCTATCTATCCATCCATCCATCCATCCATCCATCTATCTCTACAGTATCTATCATCTATCTATCATCTACCTCTCTACCTTCCTTTCATGCTCTCTCTCTTTCTCACACACACACACCTATTTATTTATCATCTACTTCTCTACCTTCCTCTCTCTCTACCTCTCTATTTAATCTATCTAATCTATTTAGTCTGTCTGTCTATCTATCATCTATCAATCTATATTTATCTATCCACTCTCCATCTATGTGCTGTCTTGCTGTCTATTTTCCACCTAATTTATTATACTGTTAGCTGTTGAGGTGTTCTGTTAGTTTACAATAAAATCAAACAAAAAACAGAGATATTGAAACCAAATAGATAGAATGATTAGAAAAGAATAAAAATCTATGATTAAAGCTTGGGTGCTCTCATCCCCAATACAGCATGCTAACTTCATCTGCATTTCTCTTTCTTGTTCCATCATATTTTACCAAAATGCTGCACAGAATCAGTATATCACCGATTGGCTATGGATTGATGCACATTCCTCAATTTTGAACTCACCATGTATTCCATGTTGGATGCTGAAGGGTAGACTTCCCCTCTCAATTTATTATGAAGCATCAGGATTTCGTTTTGGTCATTTTTGGAAATTGATCTCTTGGCCCTTGAGTGCGGTTGCCCATCTTGGTATCGATTAAGGATGTTTTCCAAATGGGTGGCATTGGGCAAGAAGAAACAGTGGATGCCATGAGTCAGGAAGAGGAGGAGGGATGGCGTGATGAGCCAAGGAACGGTAGGACTCTTAGCCATTTTCTGCTTGGTGGAAATGAGAGGTGTGCAAACAATACACTTCCAAGGGAACACTTCAGCAGTTTTCTATAGACCTATAATACAAAAATGGAGGGAAATGTGATTATTTTGAGTCCTACAATGAGCAAGCTTTTCAACTTATGAATCAGGGGTGAAATTCAGCAGGTTCTGACAGGTTCTGGAGAACCAGTAGCGGAAATTTTGAGCAGTTCAGAGAACTGGTAGCGGAAATTTTGAGTAGTTAGGAGAACCAGCAAATACCACCTCTGGCTGGCTCCAAAGTGGGGTGGGAATGGAGATTTTGCAATATCCTTCCCCCAGGAGTGGGGAGGGAATGGGGATTTTGCAGTATCCTTTCCCTGGAGTGGGGTGGAAATGGAGATTTTGCAATATCCTTCCCCTGCCATGCCCACCAAGCCACGGCCACAGAACCACTAGTAAAAAAAAATTGAATTTCACGACTGCTATGAATGGTGTTCCTTCAAGTTGTTTCCTGTTCTCTACTCGTGCAAAGAAAAATCTTAGAACAGGGGCAGGGGTGGGTTCTACTTACCTTTACTACCAGTTTGCAACGGGGCCACGCACACGCTCTTCTGCACATGCGCAGAAGCATCCTGATGAGTTTGGGGTCGGTGGGCGGAGCCTCCCACCAGTTTTACTACCGGTTCTATAGAACCGGTCCGAACCGGGGAGCAACCCACCACTGAACAGGGGAGGGGGTCTAATTTTAAGATTTGTGGACTTCAACTCCTAGAATTCCTCAGCTAGGAATTCTGGAGGCTGAAGTCCACAAGTCTTAAAGTTGCCAAGTTTGAAGAACCTTCTCTTAGAATACTGTATTTCAGGAAGATGAACCTGTTGCTCTATGTCTCTGGGCCAGTAAGACAAGAGATAGGTAGAAGATTCCTTCTTGAACAAAAATGAAACGTTTACCTGCATAATATAGTTCACAGGTGAGTGGGGAAGAAAGAACAGAATGGTCTAATACAGAGCTTCCTAAACTAAGGTAAATTATACCCCAAACTGGATAAAAAGTAGTTAGCAACAAATTAAACCAATTTCAACAGCGGCATTTAAATCGATACAAAAGTGATTTACCTACATTGGGTAAAAAGGACTTTCTGATAAGCGATTTGAGGTAATGTTTGGGAAGCACCAAGAATAAGTCTATATACTCAGTTTAAAATCTAAAATAAAAAAAAAAATAAAATCTTGAATAATCTTAATCTCAAACTTGTTGGTTTGCAAGCAGCCACCCACTGGAGAACGAGCTTGCTAAATACTACCGTGTCCCCAGAATCTAATTGATGGCACCTTGGACCTTTCCAAATAGAAGTTAGAAGAGGTCAGCTATGAGCTGTGAGCTGTGTCTTTTTGGCAGCAAAGGAGAACAGAGGTTTTGCCAGTTCCCGGGGATCTCCGGCTGCATAAGCAAGATGTCACCAGAAATTTCAAAATTGGTGAGAGTCCCATCCGAAAAGGGTGCGTCACAGCTCTCTGGACAAGTTTATTTATAGGCTCCTTTGTTTAAAAAAGGAAAGGAAAGGAAAGGAAAGGAAAGGAAAGGAAAGGAGAGGAGAGGAGAGGAGAGGAGAGGAGAGGAGAGGAGAGGAGAGGAGAGGAGAGGAGAGGAGAGGAAAGGAAAGGAAAGGAAAGGAAAGGAAAGGAAAGGAAAGGAAAGGAAAGGAAAGGAAAGGAAAGGAATTGAGAGGAGAGGAGAGGAGAGGAGAGGAGAGGAGAGGAGAGGAGAGGAGAGGAGAGGAGAGGAGAGGAAAGGAAAGGAAAGGAAAGGAAAGGAAAGGAAAGGAAAGGAAAGGAAAGGAAAGGAAAGGAAAGGAAAGGAAAGGAAAGGAAAGGAAAGGAAAGGAAAGGAAAGGAAAAAGAAAACTCTGCTTACTGGGCTAAAGTGATGTTGCAGCCCATTTTCCCCTATCTTGTCCCTCTAGGAAGAGCAGAATGATCTCCTAGCCATTCATGGTCATCCAGATGTTTGGCATGTGATTGAAGCTGATAGGAGATGAGGTTCCATTTGTCCCCGGTGCAATGGGCGGAACTCATGGAAAATCAATGGAGATAACACAGACGTTCTAGCTCAAACATCTTCAAAGCATTCATCCTAGCTCCATTCTTGATGAGGGCTCTACAGTTTTCAGTCCCAAGTCATTCAGCCTCGAAAACTACCTCTGATTTCTCCAAAGATTTTCTGCCTCTTCTGAAGAGTGTTCAAGATGTTAGAGATTTCGGGGGTGGCATCTCTGAGCTAATAATATTTTTATTTTATTTTTTTGAGATATGGTTTAGATTTCTGGTTGGGTTTGGGTTTTCAGACTCATTGCTCTTCAAGAATCAAGCACTAAAGACTCCAAAATTCAACCCTGAGTGACCAGTATCCCCTTCTCTTGGTACCTTGATCTTCATCACTCTACAGCAGGTACAGTGGACACAAAGGGGTGGGGCTCCATTCACATAGACGTGGCCCTCATCTCAGTTTCTTTCTTTCTTTCTTTTTTTTTTTACAAAGACTCCTTGCCTGCTATCATTCCCCCACCTCCTCCAGCCATTAGTGCCTCTGCAGCCTTTTCACATCCTACTTGGAAAAGATGTCTTGGGAATAATTCCATCCTCTTTTAATGAAAGCATGGTTAGTCACTTGGAACGTGGGTGTGAAGGAATATTTTCTAAATCAAGACATGATCAGTCAAGAAAGATGCAGGAGAATGCCAGGAGAATGTGGCCTGGAAGACCAGACTTTCATATTCTCCTCTCAGTGGCCACTTTCCAATGAACATCAGAGACTAACTCCCATCTAGCATTCATGTGCAGTTCATTGAACGTTCTTGGGAACAGGGGGAAATAAATTGTATTTTCCATCAAGTTGAGTGAGGCAAGTAGAAAACAGCTGTGAAACACTTTGCAGCAGGGCGTTTAGTCTCTGTGTTGGGTCCAAGCCAGGAGAAAGATCTACCAAGGATTATAGAAACCAAGTTTAACAGAGAAGGTCAACCAATGAATGATCTCATGGAAGGGACTTCCTTTAGAACCATGAATCTCAACCTTGGCCACTTTTAAGTCTTGTGGACCTCAATTCCTCAGCCAGTAATGCTTTAGAGGAGGAATGTCCAACCTTGGCCACTTTTAAGACTTGTGGACTTCAAGACTTCAAGTCCCAGAATTCCTTAACCAGCCATGACCAAAGATAGACACTCCTACTTTAGAGAAAGATGGCACTTCCCAACCCGTTCATGTTCGTAAGAAAACTTCACTTAGATTTTGGCTAAGGCTCATAAATCACCTCATCCTTTTGTTGAATCCTCTTTCCTGAACAGAGAATTCAACTTACTTCTACTGTGCAGCAATGAAATGGTGTTTCCTCTCCCTCTCTGCTGGCTGAGAATATTTTGAATCTGAAGATAGTTTTGTTTTAAATCTGAGCCTTTCCCAGCTGGCTGGCTATGATCAAGGCTGGCATTTTTGTACATTCAAAGCAAACATTAGCAAGAAACATTTCGTACTAAGCGGCGTGTTTAAAACAGCAGGAGTTTTTTTTTTAAAAGAAAGAGAGAGAGAGAGAGAGAGAGAGAGGGAGGGAGGGAGGGAGGGAGAGAGAGAGAGAGAGAGAGAGAGAGAGAGAAGAACGTGGAATATTCCTCCTGCCCCCTCCAAGCCCCATTGAGTAAACCTCTTTAAAACTGGTTCCCTTCAAGGGCCTCCTGGCTTCTATACGCTGTGTGGCGACTTTCAGCGTGATTCCCACAGATTGTCTCCAAAATCCAAAAAGTACAGATAGATCTAGGCAGCTGATATTTGATTTTCCCCCAAATTATCCAGCCTGGTTTCTCAAATGATGAATCCTGGGGGCAACTACTGTCTTAATCTTGTTTTTAAAAAGAAAATCTCTCTATCTCATTCTCTCTTTCTTTCTTTCTCTCTCTCTCTCTCTTTCCTCCCTCCCCCCTCTCCCTCTCTTTTGTTCTTGTAAACTCTCCTCCTCTTGATCGCTTCAGCCCTTCCCACCCACTCAGCTCCCGCCCAGCAAGAGGCAAATTTGCTGCGGCTAACCTCAAGCCGCTCCGTTGGTAGACAGTCTGACCCACTTTGGGGAACAATTCTGACTTTCAGAGTTAGGGGGCTTATAAATAGATGCTCTTCTGCCAGGCACCCACAAGGCTGCCCTGTAGTCTAATCTGCTCACAAGCGTCCTGCTTTTACAGCCTTTACACACACACACACAATATATATATATATGTCTATACACAAGCATGCACACACACACACACACTATATATATGTGTATGTGTGTGTCTGTGTGTGTGTGTGTGTGTGTGTGTGTGTATATATGTATATATATATATATATATATATATATACACACACATACTGATTGGGAGCCAAGCTCCCACCCAATCAGTTCACGTCCCGACTAGCAGTTAAAAGGAAGAAACAGCTGAAATCACACATTGCTCCTGGAAGCATGAAGCCGAAAACACCAGCCTGAAGATGACAAATGAGACATCGTTGAAACGTCGCCAAGACACTTCCAATTTTACGTGGGAGAAAACCCGAAGAACCAAAGACCTACATATATATATATGTCTTTGGTTATTCGGGTTTTCTCCCACGTAAAATTGGAAGTACCTTGGCGACGTTTCAATGAAGTCTCATATATATATATGAGTGTGTATGTATATGTAAATCTATGATTCAGTGGTGGGTTTCACTTACCTTTGCTACTGGTTCGCATGTGTGTGCACACACCACTTCTGCACATGTGCAGAGCATATTGGATGACATCCGGGCAGGTGGGCGGAGCCTCCCGCCACCGCTGCTACCGTTTCGCCCAAACCGGGGCAAACCGGTAGCAACCCACCTCTGATATGTATGTACACACACTATACATATACTCTACACACAGACACACATATATACATACATACATACACATACACACTATATATGCAGTGTATAAAATCATACATATCATACACAAACACTATATGCATACATACACAAAACTTATATTAGCTCTTTCTGTCGTTCTCCTTCTCGTGCTTTCTCTCTCTTTTCTCCCCCTCTCTCTGTTTTTCTCTCTCTAAGGTACATGTGCCTTTGGAAATCAAGTCCTTCCTGACCTCTGAGAAGCCCAGAGGGTCCAGAGCCCCCCATATATCAGGGGCAGGTCGGCTGTGTATCTAATGGAGCAAACCCCCAGCAGAGAATTATTTTCCTCTCTCTTTCCCAGTTCAGGGATATTTCCCATCAGTGATCTTATCCACCCTCGTGAATGAATGCAAGGATGGAAGAGATCGTCTTAATTTCCCACAATGCTTCAGTGTGATTATACTGTTATCCTGACAAGGCAGCCCACTGAAACTGCTGGCTAAGCCTATTGGAGATCTGCTAAGGAAGAAACAGTTGAAAGTCTTTGGAGAAGAAAACCTTTGGGAAACTGGAAGCCAAGTTTTAATTCTTTTCCCTTCCCAGAGGCAGGATCAGTCCCTCTTTGGCATCAAACTTGGTTAAACCTCTCAGGAGAAGGAAAGGTCTCTGATTGAGTGGAAATGTGCTTCCTTCCACCTGCGGATGCCTGCCAGGTGGCCCAATTTCAAGCAACCTTGAAATGGAAACCATTCCGAGTCAAAGTAGGAACGCTCCAGAAGAAAACCTGCTCTCCACAAATGAGCACTCAGTGGCTAAATAAAACAATGCACCAAATGCCGTGTTGAGCAAGGGAGCCATTTGGGCTCCACTAATAAAAATCAGTGGAAGAGGAGTTGTAAACACTGGGGTCAGCCAGGACGACTGCAAGCTTTGTTCTCATCCAGGACCCTGTCACTGTCAGTGGTCAGAACCAGATGTTTTGGCCACAAGATGATTTAAATGAAAGGGCAAGATTGCTTGCCAAGCAAAGGGTGCTTTGTCAGCCAGGCCCACATTCCTTGGCATAGCCAAGAGTCCAAAGGATCAGAGGATCAAACTGAGGTCACTCTGTGGACTTTTTCATTGATAGAACCGAAGTATGGGATTCATTTTGCCTTCGGTCCAGGCAAATTCCTTCCCTGTTGACCTGTAGCTCCACTCCTTTCTTATGGTATGCCCAATCTCCTAGATCAGTGTTCCTCAACCTTGGCAACTTGAAGATATGTGGACTTCGACTCCCAGAATTCCCCAACCACTAAAGTCAAAGTTGAAGAACCTCAAAAACCTGAAAATATGTAGACTTCAACTCCCAGAATTCCCCAACCACCAAAGTCGAAGTTGAAGAACCTCGAAAACCTGAAGATATGTGGACTTCAACTCCCAGAACTCTCCAGCCAGCCAGAGTTGAAGTCCACACATCTTCAAGTTGCTGAGATTGGGATACACTGCCCTACGTCTTAACAAACTGGCCAACACTTATATTCATCCTCATGTCCAGTGGCTGAATTCATAATGATGGATGGAATAGTCTTATAAACCATGGTACCTCCAAAGAGGAAGACGACTACCATAGGGTTTGAAGAACTGAAAAGGTCTTATCTAGCAAAGTAGATAAGTAACGACTTGTGTTAGGAAATTCTATGCTTTGACAGTTCTCTCTGTCAAGAAAGACTTTGATTTATTGAAGCTAAATCTCCTGCCACTGAACTTCATGAGTGGGACCTTAAGAAGCACGCAGACATATCTGCCTGCCAACTTATTTCAACCTGGCATGGAAGGAACCACTTGCTCTCTCGGCAGCTTATGATAACACCACTAACTAGCTTCAAACTGGGATTTGGAGCACCGCCTTGTATCTCATGATAAAAGAGAGCAGGCACTGAGTGCTCTTGGCTCTCAGATTTGCAGGAATGTCTGTTGTAGAGAAGCTGGAGATTCCAAAGATGTTCTTATTTTCTGGGTCACTGAGCCCCAGCAGGGTTTCTGTTTTGCCAAATATGTAGCACAATACGGGGTCATACCCCAACCTATCCAAACGGAGTCCCTATTTGCTGCATCATGTCAAATGCCCTGAATCATAGACAGTGTTGGCTCTAGCATTACAGACATAGTGGGAAGGACGATCTCAAAATCCAGTCATCAGGAGAATGACGTCCCCAGCTTGGCTGTGCTGCTTTCTTTCTTGCCAAGACAGTTCATGACCGTCCAGAAATTCAGGAGATTTGATTGTACCAAATCTGACTGTTGACCCATCAACCTCAACTCAATCTACTCCAGTCTGTTGGCAGTCCTTCAGATGCATAGGACTGTCGGTTTTATCCCCTTAGATGACATTATTCTATTCCAGTGTGGGATGATTTAGATGGTTCAGTGTGCACTAATCTTGAGCCCCAGACAAGGCCAATATTGGTGAATGGAATCCCTGTTTTGTTTTGGTGAGGGTCCTTGCTGGTAATTCTGCCCCCTGCCAGATTCCCCCCCCCCATTTTCTTCTGCAAGGAAGAACATTCAGAAATGAAGAGAAGGTCCTTACTTTCCTCCATGTGAATTAGGCCCAGAAAAAAGAGGTCAAATGGACAGTGACCATAACCAAAGACAAGGTGGGAATCTCATGTTCAACAGTACTGGAAAACCTACGGCCAAAAAGACCTCTTGATTTTGCACAGATTGTTTGCAGATTTAAAGGTCTCTTTTTTTAAAAAAAAAAACTCCAATAAAAGTTTGTTTGATTTGGAATTGGGAAAGATGGACCTTAAGTTCCTTCTGAAAGAACATGCTGCCATCTAGTCCAGCTGCATAAACTTTGTATTTGTTTTAAAACAGGAGACGCATTTGCCTCCTTGCAAATCCACTCGGCTCCTGCTACAGATGCTGTCTTAACATCTGTGATTGATCAACAATCCATGAATCCATGGGGGTGGAGGGGAGGGAGCCAGACATGGAACTCAAGTGGAAAACTAATCAAGAAGGTCAGGACAAAGGGGAAATCCTTGCGGTGGCCAATCAGCGTTGAAGCTCTTTTCCATTCGGAAATCAAAGGAAATCTTGCTTGGAAATGTCATGGTTTGACCTCATCTCTTTCTCCCGCTCCTCCCCCCCATGGCAGTAAGTAGGTAACAAGCCTCAAACAACATTTGGGGGTTGGATGGGAGGGATAGAAAATATTTCAGAGAGGTTTATTAGCAGATGCAATCATCATTCTTCGTTAGGACAAGCAGAGGAGACAGAACATGTTAGAAACATAGGATGGGCTCCTTACTCGTGACTCACCAGCAGAGGAAGGGAAAGTGCTCAAGGACACGGCCTGAAGTTGGCCTTCCAAAGGATTCCCACTGAGTTGGCAAAGCCAAAAGGAGATTTTTCTGAAGATTTGTCCATAGTGACTGCAGACGGCAGTGAGTTTGGATGGACTCCAAACTGTCGATCCAAATTTCATTTGTAAGGGCTTTCTCCTGACTCTAATCTCATCTAAGCATTGTCATTAAAGCAATGTACATTTTGGGTCTACGTTGTCCTGAAAATGTTGTGCTTGTGTGTGTGAGACAGAGATAGAGAAATATTAAGTTTGGAAGCTCTAAACTTCTACATAAAGAGATTGTTAATCTCTACAGGCCGATAAATATGAAACACTAACGCCGATTTGTGTTGGCTGTACAACATTGACCCCTTTTTCTAACATTGGGCTAAATTGTTGGATAAATTGCTCTCAAGTTTCAAAATTGGTACACAAAGCAAACAACATAGATCCAAAATGTACATTCCTTTAATGGCCAACTGATTGACCCTAACCCTAGCCCTTGGATGATCAGGGAGAGAAGAAGATTTTACAGAGGAAATCAGGTTCTTTACCCATCCAAACTCAAGGAGGAATCTACTTGGGGTTGTAGCTTCAGTTTTCCATTAAAATATTTAAATTCTTGGGCAACCTTCTTCCACTTTTCCTTCACTTCAGATCCTCTCCAACCCTAAAATACTTATAAAGGAAAATACTTGTGGCTCACTGTTGATGTTACCTAGTTTGGGTAATGAAACATCTGCAAGAAAGCAATCCAGCTCAGAGAGCACCAAGGACCTCTCATAAAGTACTCCACTATTTGATGTAAATTGCAATTACTGAGCATATTTGAATCCTATTGAATGGAATAGGCTTTCTGTAATAAGTACCTTAGTCTAGGATTAGGCCGATGCAATAAAGAGACAAAGCAAGCACTGTTTTCCCTAGTTAAAGGAGGAGATTGGAGAAATTAAAACGATCATGAAGACTGGCAATTCTATATTATGCTTTACAGTCCACTGGGTAAAAATGGCTCCATTCAAAGCAGGCAAAGATCTGGTCCTTGTTCTGTTCTAACTTGATACTTGTGAATAAAACCATCACACTCTTTCTGACTGGCTCAAGATAGGTCCACAAAAGATGCTTCCCCCGTTAACTGAATTCACCTATTTTCTGGGTGTGTGCCCTGCTAATCGGAAAGTAAGCAAACACATCCGCTTTGCACCCGCCAAGCCCAATGAAAAGAACCTGAAGCAAAGCTGAAATGAACTGGAAGTTGTGTGGATGCAGAGCCTGGCTTTGTACTGGACCTCATTAAGCAAGCAGCAGTTCAGCTATAGAGCTGCTACCCTGGGGAAAGAGAACTTCTGCATCCTGTCGACATCTTCCTTTAAAGCAAGTAGTACCCTCCTGAATCTTTGGTATGATTTTAAAATGTGGAATTTAGTCAGGTGGCTTCTATCCCCAAACCTTGTCTTGTCTGCTTTCTCTCCTAAGAGAAAGATAAAGATAAAGGAAGGAAGGAAGGAAGGAAGGAAGGAAGGAAGGAGGAGTAAGGGAGGGAGGGAGGGAGGGAGGGAAGGAAGGAAGGAAGGAAGGAAGGAAAAGAAAGGATATGAGGAGGGAGGGAGAGAAGGAAAAGAAGTAGGCAAGTAAGTAAGGAAAAGGAAAGGAGGGAGGGAGGGAGAAAGAGGGAGAAGGAAGGAAAGAAAGAAAGAAAGAGAAAGGGGAGAGAGTGAAGGAAGGAAGGAAAAGAAAGGATAAGAAGGGAGGGAGAGAAGGAAAAGAAATTTCTAAGTAAATAAGGAAAAGGAAAGGAGGGGGAGAGAAAGAGAGCGAGAGAAAGAAAGAAGGAAGGAAGGAAGGAAGGAAGAAAGAAAGAAAGAAAGAAAGAAAGAAAGAAAGAAAGAAAGAAAGAAAGAAAGAAAGAAAGAAAGAAAGAAAGAA
>WNWU01000065.1:4110088-4171492 GCA_012654045.1 Ptyas mucosa | reverse complement strand
GAAAGAAAGAAAGAAAGAAAGAAAGAAAGAAAGAAAGAAAGAAAGAATCTAAAAGCATTCCCCCAAGGTTAATCTTTTGGATGCTTATAGGTTAGGAAAAGGCAAATCTTGCTCCAGATAAGTAGCTCCACTCAACTCCTACATCCGTCCAGAGGAATCAAACGGTGGGCTCACCTCTGCAAAGAAAGGAAAAACTTGCTTTGATCGGATCCTCGGAGTTCCGTTCAGGGCGAAAGAAATGCGCGTCTGCCACTCTGGTCAGCCGGGGAGAAGAGATGGGCGACGGGCGAAAAACCTCCCAGCCGAAGACTGCAGGAGATCGCCGACTCTTCCGCCTTTATATAACTCTCTTTCTTCCCACCCCTTTTTTCATCAGATATCCCTCGGGGCAAGCCAAAGGGGTCGAGGATGCCGAGATGGCCTCGAGAGAAGTTTCTTTAACCCTTCCGCTCCCTTCCCCTCCCAAAAGTCTGCCAGGATAAAGAAAAGAGAGAGGGAGGGAGGGAGGGATAAGAGAGAGAGAAAGAGAGGGAGAGAAAGAGAGAGAGAAGGGGAGAGAGGAGGGAGAAAGGGAGGGAGAAAGGGGGAAAGAGAGGAAGAGAGAGATTAAACAAAGAGACCAAGCAGATGAGACAAATCCAATCTTTATTTCTTAATTTATTTACTTCTGCCACCATAGCTTTTCTTTTCTTTTTTTCTCCTCCCAAGTTGCAAGCCAAGACAGCAAATGTCTTGTAATTGACAAGCCTGGCAGGGAATTGATAGGAGTGCTGTTGGGCAAGCAGGAAAAAAGAAGTGGGGGTGGGGAGATTTTCTGGAGTGTGAGGTTGTCCTGCATTCAAGGATTTCTTCAGTGGCTTCCATTGTTGGCAGATTTTCTAGACAGTTCCAGAGTATCCACCCTTTGAAGTAGACCAGACTTGAATAACAAAGTCATGAATATTAAAACTGTTTTCACAATGGAGGTATAGTAACAAGGGTCAATTCTGAGATGCTTTCTCATATTACATTCCTGCTTTGGACTCGTAGTTCTCTTATCCAACCGTTGCCTAGGTTGTGGCTATTCCTCCTGTCCGTCAAGGTTATTTTCAGTCCACTACACACTCTGCTCCCTCCCCTCCCCCCCCCAATCCAGATTTTAAGGATGGGAGAGAAAAACTTTCTTCCACCCAAGGTGAAATTCTTTTCCTTCTGTCTGTGGATGCATCCTGAAGAATAATTGTGGAGAAAAAAGGAAAGAGCTCAATTCAACTGAAGTCCATTAAATGGTTCAAAAAAAGGGAGCCGAAGATTCAAAGAAGGACATTATGGGAAGTTCTGCAATTACCCGGAAGAGGTAATAATGAAACAATTCCCACATTTATTTTCCTGAATTGGGAAGGTATCCTCTGGATCAAGTATCCTTTGCCTTTTAAGAGTTGTGGTCCAAGGCTCAGAAGCGGTCGGAGTAAAGCCGGCTCTTTTGAACTACTCTAAACCCAAACTCATGGAGGTCATCCAAGTCAGATGTCCAGTGTTCCATTCTTCAGTTCTCACATCAAAAACATTTCGTAAAATAAATGGGAAAATTTAAGTCTGGTTAAACTCTCGTCCACAAGAGCTTCCCAGCCAATCTAGTTAAAAGTTCGAGCACTAATAGGAAAAAAAGGCCTTCCTGTCAGTGATGGGTTTGAATTACAGTCCATAAAGCTAAGAAAGATTTTAGAAGGGGTGCCAATTTAGTAGCCCTAAGGTCATGTGGGTGATTAAGATGCCTTCAATTGGATGGCAACCTTGAGTTGAGTATGTGGAGGAAAGGATCCAGCTGCTTCATTGCAGTTGCTTCACTTATAGAGTGAGCATCTTTGCTTGGATAAGATCACAGTTTTACTTTTGGCTTCTGCAAATAGATCAGAAAATATACTGCTTGAGATTTACATCAATTGCTGATCGTCAGTGCCAGTTATACAAAACAGAGTAGGTCAACAGTTGGACCTCTTTCTATGCTTCTTGGCATCTGAAGGTTTTGGGTTCAGTTCTTAGCATTTCAAAATGAGCTTGGAAAGCTTCCTGACCTTCCAACTGCTTGTGCTGTCCAAAGTAGGGCTAATTGGTAAGCGTGTGGATGGATTACAGGGGTAGAAGAAAAAAAGAGACAAGACATCTGAAGGATGTGTTGTAGGGACTGACCAATATTCCATTTAGTCCAGCATCTTTTCACAGAGGGGTTCAGGTTTTAGGAGACACGTACAAGCAGAGCCTTGAAGTCCATTTTCTATGCCAATTTTTTTTAATGACATTTGGACACGCTTGCTTTGAAGGTTCCATAAATCTTTCATGTTTCTAAGTAGCCAGAGATACAACCATTTTGGAAGGAACCCAAGCCAGATCCCATGAGAGTTTAACTACAATGGTGCTTCATAAACTTTAAAACTAGATCGCTTAACCCAAAGATGCTAAGTCTGAAGATGGTTGTCCCTGAAAGGAACATTTTACCTGATAATTTTAAAATGAAGACGAGAGTAAAATTTGAGATTAAAATTGAAATGGAATGAGGAGGGAAGGAAGTCTCTTCCTATATTCAAATGCTTCTATATAAGGATCAATTAGCTAGAGATTTTCAAGTGAAACTCAGTTCAAGAATATTTGTTAATATCAAGTTATCCACAGATAGTTACCGAGATGTACTTTTTGGACAACACTGTTTGTTCCATGACAAAGAATGCAGAACCACGAAGCGCAAAAACCAACGTTGTGGTTAGGTGATAACAGTGTGGTGAATTGCTCAACAGTATTAGTTGGCATTGTTGGCATCATTGCATGATTCTTGGGGCAAAGTTTTGAAAAGAAGTTTCCCCATCCGCCCCCAAATCCTTCCAGTTCTGATAAGAGTTTCAACAAATCAGGATTAAATGAGCAGCCCATTATGCTCTTTTCAAAGAGTATCTTTCTCCTGTACTAGCAGTCTCCTGTTACAGGACACGTGGCCGTGGTACATTTGAAAAGGACTAAGTTTCCTTTAATTAGCAAGCATCAATGCAGGAAAAAAAAATGTTGTCCAGCTTTCACTTCAGGCAGGATGTTTCATTTGTAAATGCGTACGTCTGTCCTCTTTCGCAATTTCCTTCCAGTCTAACACATCATAAAAGAATCTCCTTCGAATAAAGTTCTTTTTTGCAGCCTGCTTCAGAGATGCTTATTAAAAACAAAGATAGCAAATAAACTTGCAAAGAGGTAATTGAGAACATACTTTTCTATTAGCAGATATTGCAAAATGAAACACGTCGGACTTCTTGTTTCCTAATGTGCATGTTTCTCTGGAGAATAAAACAAACAAAAAATGGAAACATAAAAACTTCAGGACAATGGTTAACCTGGGCTTTGCCGGTATCTCGATCTTTTAAGAAGCAATTTTAGCATGAGCACAAGAAACAGGAAAAAAACTGCTAGAAGTTTGTTTTGATGGGATCTGAGTTAAGGTGAAGGAACTATGGTGGACACATCATAAAAAGGACTGCCTTGGGTGGAAAAAATGGGGGAAACTCCTTGCTAAGATTCATTTGAAGAGTCTAAAAACAAATGTGCGATTTCTTTATACAAAATGAAACCATGGATGCAGCTTAATATACAGTAGTTCTCATCTTACCATGACGTCCACACGAAGATTAATACCCTGAGGTTTGTTTTAGAACAATAAAACCAGTTTAAAACCATGTTGTGGGATTGTCTGCCACTGAGGTTAGAGTGACTTGCAACTGGAGACATGCAGCCAGTGGTTTTCTGGCTTAGGCTTGGTTTCATTTTTATTTCCTTCTCCTTCTTTGCAACATTCCAGATATAGAGGGTTTTTTTCTGGAAGTCTTTCCAAAGTGGTTGAAAAGACCACTTATCTCTTTATTTTCCCCGTCCAAGACTTTCTAGAGAACTCCCAGAAATTCAAGGGAAGAGGGGACATTTATTACGTCAACCATGGAATTGTTTCTGGAATAGCCCATAATTGGCTGGATTTAGAGCACACTAAGCCATGCTTGACATTGGATTTATGGTTATCACACAGGATTCCAAACTTCAGTAGAGTTGGTGAATGTGGCATGGCACTTGGCCTTCCTGTGGCACATGGAAGGATACCTGCATTGCCACATCAGTTTGGGAACCCATTTTTTAGACACTGAACTGCCAGTGGCAGGAATCCAGATAAGATGTTCTGCTTTCACACAAATCTGCCTTCCTCTGGCAAGATCATCAGATTATCTTCAACACTCTGGCACCTGTTCTTTTGCAAATCCTCCATCCGAATGCTTTTAAGCATCGATTCCTACAACAGGGCGCGTATCTCACCAGATCCTGGGTTAAACCTGGGAATTTCTCCTTGGACATTCTTGAACGCAAATCAGAATACATACTCAAGATACAGAAAGTTCTGAAGGGATGCTATGTCTTGCCAAAGGATTGCAAGATGTCCCCCAACCAAAACAAGACAGGTCTCTTTAGTTACTCCCGGTCTACAGCCCACTCAAAACACTTTTAATAGCAAAAAGAGGTTTTCTCTACAAGATTTATTGATGTACGGAAGTCTCTTCTGATGTCCGCAGTGCAACTCATGGGAAGGGCCACTTGAGGTGGTGAGATGCCACCATAAGCCGAGCTGAGCGTTCTCCATGCCAATGGAAGATGACTGGTGCTCACACTCCTCCCCAACATAGTACATAACACAACATACTACTTAGTAGTGTCACTACCCCAAAGCTTCTTTCTGGACACAGGTTCAAGATGGAAGGACTTCCTCTTCTCCTAATGAACGTGACCACTAGGTAAGACCAGTTATGGAAGATCTCCTTGGATATCCACCAACTCCAATTGGCCTTTGAAACGAGGAAGCTTCTCCTTTCCCACATATGCTTTTCGTCTGTTTTTTCAGCACCAGGCAAAAATTCTATTTGTCCAAGCTTTTTCAGTGGGGAAAGTCTGGTTTATATTACATTTTATGGCCCTGTGATTCTTGTTTATTGCAACTGTTATGACCAAACCTTTTAAAAGGGCACTTATTTTATTCTAAACTGCTCAAAAGCCATTAAAGTCTTAAAGAAACAGATCCCATTGCCAAGGCATCCTGCAGCCAGCTCTCCAGCTGCAGTATCTGTCCATCGACTGTACAATATCTTTCAACACAGGCCATGGAGCAAGGGAAACTTCTCTCTGACGTGATGCCCATTGAAACCCCAACCTTTTTATATGGCCAAATTAGCTGAAGTCAGGACAAATAGGTGCCAACTGTCTCCAGCATAGGCCTATCTACTGATCTTTATGGCCCACCAAAAGGGTCTTACATTTGACCCATTTCAGACAGGGGGAACCTCTCATTCATGTCTAACCAAGATTCAGTAGTACAGGCAAGTCAGCTTTCTCATCCATGGTTAAATTGTGGATGAGAGAAGCTTTATTACATACGGACCTAACATTTGGCAGCAGCAGCTGCTAAGAGACCAGAGACACAAAACCTCTAGAGATGAGGTTCTGAGGTGCGCACAGGAGACTAGAATATGATATTGGATGTTGCCTTCCAATGAGAACCACCTGTCCAATCTCTCTATATTCATCACAACGCCTTCTCCTGTCTTCTTCTCCCTGCCCCTCATCTTCCTCCCCACAGCAAAGAAACCCATCTTAACATTTACCCATAAACGAGGGTAGAGACATAGAGCTGGTCAGAGATGCTTCTGCCTAGCTTTTAGTGCCCCCGTCCCTTCACATCTTTGAAGGCAGAAATACTAAAAATCACAAGGCATCAGGGCTGAAATCTCCAAGATCCCATTTTGCAGTTTCTCCCAGCAGGGATTTCCTAACCAGTCCAGAGGACACGCTGCATACTCACAAGATGTTCTGGCAGTTGGGTTTCCAATTTCCAAAGAAGGACCAACGCAATTCAATTGCGTAAGAAAAATCTGAAGCCTCTGGTAAGTCTTCTGGTCACTCACTCAAGTAATCCTCACTAAAAGCAGGACATGAAATGGAAAGACAGCTTGCCTTTTGGCAAAGTGTCTCCTGGACTTGCAATTGTTCTCCCATCCTTCCCTCCAAATGATAAACCCAGCCTAATGGCTAGAAGTTCTACTTGGTATTGTTGAAAATGTACCCCTGTGTGGACTAGATAGCAAGTCTCCTTTGGCAAAAGCCTCATGTTCTTAGAACAAGGGTGGCCAACCTTGGACACTTTATTTTATTTATTTTATTTATTTATTTGATTTGATTTATATGCCGCCCTTCTCTGGAGACTCAGGGCGGCTTACAATGCGCTAAGCAATAGCCTTCATACTTTTGTATATTTATACAAAGTCAGCTTATTGCCCCCACAAACTGGGTCCTCAATTTACCTACCTTAGAAAGGATGGAAGGCTGAGTCAACCTTGAGCCTTGGTGAGATTCGAACCTGCAATAATTGCAGGCAGCTGATGTTAATAACAGGGCTTTAGACCACTGTACTATCCAAGGCTTTAAAGACCTGTAGACTTCAATTCCCAGAATTCCCCAGCCTGAATAGCTGGCTGGGGATTTCTAGGAGTTGGAAGTCCAGAGCTCTTGAAGTGGCCAAGTTTGGGCATCCCTGCTCTACAAGATGTTTTCCTTGGAAATTCATTCGACCCTTCCCTGCTTGCATTTCCTCCTATCCTTACTCCACCATGCCTTTGGTTCCAGTTGTATTGCATTTGTAATCAATTCGGCATTGTTGTTTCTTTTCATTTATCCTTTGGGGTTCACTGTCCCAAGTCTTGACCGGGCGAGTCTAGAATTTAAGTAAACCGATTTAGACCATTTGCGGGGAGTGAAGATGGGAAGGAGAGGAAACCTTTAGAACATGCCAACTTTATGAAAGGAAATACCAGTTTATAGCCTTGCTTATGTGCAGTATTTTTTCCCAGCGTTCCTACTATGACCACTTGCACCGATCGTGCAATCTCAAAGTAGAATATGACCCATTCCATTTATCATTAAGAACCCAGGATCCTGACATCTTCATCCAAATGGATGAGGTCCAAGGTCTATCTGGCTTATTTCCACATATAGGCATTTGTGACATCTACAAGGCAGGTCCTATCCTGCCTCTCGTGAACATCCCTTTCAATTATGAGGGCCACCTCAACAAACACAAAAAATGGGTAGTTCTTCAATTCCATTCACTTATTTTTATCACGCTCTTTGGAGCAACTAGTATATCCAAATTATTTTCCTCAATATATTTACCTCAAATGAGGGGGAACTAAACTGCATTTCTTTGTGTCTATTTAGCTTACAAACTGCCAGCCTTCAATTCAGCTTCCTCCTCCCGTTCCCTAGCTGAATCCCCTTCCCCAAAGAACACTCTTAAAAGCTTTAAACCAACTTTGTGACTTTTTTTTTATTGATGGGCGACAACTTTATACTCCTAGATATCACTACACTGTGTACACTTAGGAACTCAACATTATAGGAGAGCAGACAGCAAAATTAAACAAAGCAGACTAAAAGAAAATATCAACCTTCATTATTTTGCCCATTTTTTTTTGTTTTAAAATCCCATGTACACAGAAGCATAAATGCAGTTTTGAAATCTCTTAATAGCAATAAAGTTACAATCACCCATCTATATAGACTAACATTTTTAACTCCAAGTATTTTGATCTGCAATGTGTACTTAAGCAGTTTTCCATCGCACAATTATTAAAATGAGTATTTTTTTCCCATATCAGAAACCAGCAACTCTGTATATTGTAATTTTTTAAAGAGTATTTCTTTTTTTTTTAAGGAGAAACTTTTTTTTTCCTTGATAGACACTGGCTCATTTTTTATCATTTATCAAAAAAACTAATGGGAGAGGATGTAGAAGGGCAGGTCTTTTTTTTTTAATTTTTTTTTAAGTAAAGATAAAACATTTTCACAGAAATCTACAAGTTTTGTTGCTGGTGCAAGGCTGTTCCTATTATGCATTTAGAAAGTGGGAATCCATTGCAAATCCCATTTTAATCTCTTAGGACTTAGCGTTAGCGCCAAAAAAGAAAAATAAAAAGAAAGGAAAAGAAAGAAAGAAAACCCCACAACCTCCATGTGATTCACAAAATGTGAGTCGTTTAAGCCCAAGGACTTCATTCTGCCAAGTCAATAAGCAACACCTCTGGAAAGGAAAGTTTCTCCTTCCCTCTATTCAACAGTTGCAAAAGGGGAGGAGAGGAGAGGAGAGAAGAGAGGAGAAGAGAGGAGAGAAGAAGAGAAAGAGGGCCTCTGAAGAGCACTGAAAAAGAAAGGAGAAGGAGAAAGGAGAAAAGAGTTGGCGTTCTAGAAAGCGGATAATCTGGCAAACACAGCAGAAGACTGGAGGTTTCAAAGCAGGTCAACTCGGCGATAGTACAGGAGGTAGGCTGTGCGCTCGGCTGACGGTTTTACCACCTGGTGTTGAGTAATTACTTTGACAGCTTGGTCATCTATGCGCAGCCAGCCATTAAGACCAATCTGAAAGACATCTGTAGTATAGTGTCCACCAGTTGCGCTGTTTCCATGATGGTAGACAACTGCCAAGAAATTTTTTAAAAAAATTGTTAATGGGAAATGGGCAGACAAAACTGGACCAACAAGTTGCAAAATAGCCGGTTTGTCTAGAGCGGGGGGGGGGGGGGGGAAACTATGGCAACTTTATGGCCTTGTGGACTTCAACTCCCAGAATTCCTGAGCCAAGATTCTGGGAGTTGAAGGCTGTAAAATTACCTAGTTGCTCATCTCTGCCGTCGCTTCAGTATGTTTATATCTCCCTGAAGTTTTGTGTTTGCTACAGGATTACTGAAAATCACAGTGATTTCTTTAACATTTGGTGATTTTACAGAGTGTTAGAGGCAGAGGGGGAAAAAAACTCTTATTATCATTCTACCCCTTGGAGCGTTTGAGATACGATAGGTTTTTTTTGTAGCAGCTGTGAAATACCCCAGTTTGTGCAACTAAGAAATGATTACAAATTTAAGAAATATCCTCCTCCCCAAATCATAATCCAAGCAACTATCTCTCGCAATCCATAGCTATGCCTCTCTTGACAGAAGTTCAAAGTTCCAACTGCTAAACATTACATTTTTGCCCTCACAAATGGGAAGCCTAGAACAAATTAATTCATTTCTTTGATTTACAGAATAGGAATATTATTAGGTTCTTGACTTCAGGTCCTGCAATTTCACAATTCTAAACTTTTGCTTGTACAATTATCAACTACTTTAAATTTTAGAGCGAAAGAAGCCAAAATGATTTTTTCCAAAATTCTTGACCTTAAGGAGGTAAGACTACATACCTGCAAAGAGCCGGTAGGTTCTTTGGCCTTTAAAAATCTTACTTTTCACTCCTGGCGACAGCAGCTCTGAAACAGGACACAGAATGTGTGGCGAATTAACACCTCTGGAAGACTCAAAAAACTTCTGGCTGTTCTTTTTCACATGCAATCAAGCAAGGAACGGGAGTGAACCCAATAAAGTCTCAAGGAGACAGTTGACACAGTCTGCTGGCGTTAGCACCTCTATTCAGCTGCAATGGCTCAAGAAATGCACGGATTCTTCCAGGGAATTTTATTTCAGCTGTTTTGAACTTGACAGGACGGATAATGAGCAAACCTACCTTGCCATATTTGCCTCATGACAGGGGTCTCTAACCTTGGCAACTTTATGACTTGCGGACTTCAACTCCCAGAATTCCCCAGCCAGCATGGTTGGCTGAGGAATTCTGGGAGTTGAAATCCACAAGTCGTAAAGATGCCAAGGTTGGGAGACTCCTGCCTCATAAAATTAAACTCCAGAACGGCTTGATTCCAGCAAAACCATAAAGAGTTTATTTCAATGCCAAACAATTTGGCACACAGGATGGTTGTCTCGGGTCTGAAATGGTATGTTTTTGTTTCGGGCACATCTTTAGAAACCACCTAATTTGTGATGCCCGTGTGTAGGAGTTACACTTTAGTAATATAAAAGTGACTTGGGAAGCACACAGAGAGTTTGTTTGCTCGCCTTCAGCTAGGATCCATCTCTCACATCCACACAAACACTAATGATTTAAAAGGTGAGTAAAGTTTAAAGCCGATTTATAAGTCAAACTATTCGGGGAGAAACACTAAAGATTACGCTTGTCAAAATGGTACAATGAAAATGTTGCAAGACTTTTATCCTGCCAAGAAAGAATGTCTGAGGCATGATAACTGTGGAACTTCTACAAGGAAAATGTTTTACGAGAAACATTTAGAGATAAAGAAGGATGATTGTTAAAAAGCTACACCAAAGCAGTAAACGAAACAACTGCTCTGCTCACAAAATTCACCTTTACTTATTTCCAGGTCAACAGGATATTCAATGTTTTTAATGAGCTTCTGGCACCCGCCTGTTTTTTCATAGACGAATCGCTTGAGGTGCAGAACCAGGACAGGAGGCAGCTCTTCCAAAGTTACTCTTCGACTGATCTCTACCTGGCAGAGAAAAAGCAGAATTTTAACTGAATCTCCCATTTCCACTAATACAATTGTCATAATCAACCCAACTGGCAATCCAGACTTTGAAGTGTTACAGTTGTTACACTGATGGATTATAGTTGTTTTTTTTGTAGCCTTGTTGATCCTCATGTTGCTGTGCACTGTCCTTAAAGATTGGGATGGAGTACAAACATGGCAAAATAAATAAGTATGGGAGCCAGGGTGGTTTGTCATTTTCATACATTTTCATACATCCTTCCAAAAGAGAAAGGCAGAGAAGCAAAATGTCACTTTCCTCCAAAAAGCACAACTAAATTTGAAGCTTCTTCATTAAAAACAAAACAAAAAACCAGGGTGCACCCTTTTCAAATGTTTCAAGTTCCTTAACTAGTCATCTTTGTGGTTTAGGACATTTGGGTAAAAACGGCCAAAGAAAATTAAGGATAAAATTATGGATGAAATTTCATCCAAGACTTGTCAAAAAGGAAACAAAAAAGTTTATAGATATGCTGGAACTCAGTTGAGTTCAGAATTTGAGGTCAGCTGGGAAATTTCCAAATCAGGAAAGTGAGTTGTTTTCTGGATTAACCAAAAACGGTATTTAAAACCTGTAATTAAGCCTAATTTTCAGAGAGTCACTCTTCCGTCCTGGCTCTGGCTAAAAATTAATCACTGAGTCAAGCTTAAAGAGATTGTTTCTGTCTTATAGCCAGGAAACTACAAGCGTAACCAGTACATGTACACTTTTATTGTTTTAAAATGTTAATTGTAATAGTAGTGTATGTTTTGAACAGTAAGCTGCCCAGAGTCATTTACTGAGACGGGTAGCTACAGAAATCAATCAAACGAACGAATGTTAAGAAATGTTACAAAGTGCAAAACTTAAAGGGCATAACATTCACGGTCTTTTTAAGAGGTGTTTTTTTTTTAATTGATTGTGAGACTTGTCCACTCCTCTCAGACAGGACACCAACACATAAATCAGACTAGACCAGCACCTTAAAGCGAACATCCTCTTTTCTAGAAACCATAATTGAAACGTTTTGAGTTTACAAATAAATGAGAAGACTAAAACCACGTACGCTGCAAACCCCAAAAGCCAGGGCCAGGCCAAGCAAAACGTAGGTGGTAAATTCAAAAGAGGTGGAGGATTTCTCCCTTCACAAGGAAGCCTCTCAGGAAACCAGGGAGATGTTCTCCCACTACCCCTCCCACCAGTGTCAGACATCAAATCCAGACAGGCTGCATATGCCCACACATCATTTTCCAAGGCAACACGTTCTCACTCTCGGTTTTTCCAGGCAGGCAGCCTCTCCCCCAACTCCTGAATGCTTAAACAGTGTGGAAATGCCAACTCTTTTCTAGCGTGTGGCACATCAATGTTTGCAAAGATTTCTTGAACTTCCTGCATTAAGGCTTTTTTTTTTTAATGATTATGTTAATATGCCAACCTGCTGCAGTGGAAAAATACCATGAGGCATAGAACAGTTCTATTAACTGTGCGTTAACTTGGACAACCAATACAAGAAAGCAGCAGGACACTCAATTTGCTGGTGGCTGCAAGAGGCTTCAGACACACACACACACACACACACACACACACACACGGGACTTATGACCGTTTTTCACACTTATGACTGTTGCAGCAGCTTCGTGGTCACGTGATCGTTTGACAAGCGAAGTCCAGGAGGAAACCAGATTCACTTAACAACCGTGTTGCTAACAACAGCAGTGATTCACTTAACGCCTGTTGCAGGGAAGGTCATAAAATGGGGCAAAACCCACTTAGCCAATGTCTTGCTTTAGCCAACAGGAATTTTGGGGTCAATTGTGGTTGTAGGTCGAGGACTCTGTGTGTACAATACCAAGCAACTTAAGCACGTATTTTACTATCCAGAAAACACCTACCTCTTGCTTGGTTTTCGTGGTGTAGCCCTGGACAGACTCTCTTGCCACCAAGCTCTCTAGGGCATCCTGAACAGTACGTATCCTATCGGACTGGATATCCAATTGCAGAGTGAAAAATGGCTGCAGAGTTGCAGATTCTTTTGAACTCTGCTGGTAAACCACAGACCTAAAGAAATGAGGAAGAGTGAAGAAGAGTTTCTGAAAAACTGTTTAATTACTGAACCTTGGAAAGACTGGTAACCATGTCAAGCACTGGGGAAATCAGGATATCCAGGCAGTTCAAATGGGTATAAAGATTTATGGTAAGCTTACGCTCTCCACAAGAATCTGAACTACTAACGGTCAAGGGAAATTAGTGGGAATTAAAAAGAGAAATGAATTCAAGTTGCGCTCTTGTGGGTACGCAGGGACTCATGGCTGATGATGTGTTTGACCCCTCCATCAGGCTCAGCCTGGTCATCTTCTACACTAAATTTACTCATATTCTTTTAAAAAATACAGTGTGATGAGCATTAAAATGAAGATACCCCAAACTCTTTGAGTGATACAAGCACAACTGGAAAGATGAAGTCAGACTTAATGAGCCTGTTACATGAAATGGGATGAAAAAAAACAGGAAGTTCGTCACTTTGAAGACTGCTAACCTGCCTCTCCCTTTCTTTAGAACTGCGAAAGAAATTAGCTACATTCATAGATCTCTCATCTTCAACCTAACTATTTCTGATTCATAGTCCATACAAGATGTCAGTATCCTCATGCTGAACGTGCTTAAGTTCATGCATTACATACAGAGCATGACATTTCTGAATAAAGCCAAGGTAATCCAATTGAATAAAACTCTGTCCCTTTAATACTCCTACACGGCCATCTTTTCACACAGTAGCATCTTTATTTCCTGGTGGAAAAAAAATCTTTCTTGGTCCACGTTAAGCCCTCATAATAGCACAGCTACTGTTTTTAAGGGGCAACTGGCTCCCTCTATTCAGTTACTTTAGTGTCCTCTTTGTGACACTGTATGAATTGTCGGGTTATTTATTCAGGCAGAATAGGGTTCATTAGCCTTGAATAGCAGGGAAGCTGTCGCTGTTTCAAATTAGACTGTGTTCGCCCTTATGAGGGCTCATGTTTTAAATTAGCATTTCAAGAGATGTTTTCACAAAGCACACAGAAGGGGTCATAAAAACCTACAGCGCCTGTGATGAGTAATGCAGGTGGAAATCACTTCAATATTTTATTTTAAATTTGATATATTACAAACAAAGCCTAGCCCCCATTTCACAAAACTGGAATCCCTGTTTTTGCTTTAGTTAGTGGACCAATCTGGAGCTAAACCTTAAAAAAAAAAAGTAAGTAAGTCACCCCTACCAACCTATTTCCATGTCTCTCTTTTAAAAAATGGCAAATTTGTGGACTTGCTCTGACAAGTGTACAAAAGCTGCAACTGGTGTAGACCGAGGCTATCATTATGGTGTTTGCAGGGGTTTCTTATTCAGAGGGTATTACTCCAATATTGCTTCTACTTTCTACTTAAAATGACGTTCATTTCTCTGCATGAAGAGAGTTTGGGCCTCAAAGGTCTATGGAATCAATTTTGAATCCTACAAGTTTCTACCTGTTCTCTAAGATCACACCAAGCTACCTCTGCTCCATACTCTACTGTCGTCTAAAGCAGGAGTCTCCAACCTTGGCAACTTTAAGACTTGTGAACTTCAACTCCCAGAATTCTGGAAGTTGAAATCCACAAGTCTTAAAGTTGCCAAGCTTGGAGACCCTTGATCTAAAGTATGGCTGATGGCAAAAGGCTTAACAGATTCTGGAGTTTCCTCCTTTGAGAGGTCAATCTGGAAACTTAATTTTGCTTTTAAGCAATTAGTAAAGATAGCCTTATGTTGTGTGACCTTTACTCTATTTTGTGAGTGTTCTTACATAAGCTCAATATGACTTTAATTCTGTTATAGATTTGTCATTCAAAATGTATTCTATGAAAAATGCTTTTTTCAGTGTTACAAAATTGTACATATCTGAACTTCCATTTAGGAGTACAACTTCCAATTGGAAAAATAGTTTTTCCCACAATTTTCGTAAGAAAAAAAATCTAAAGAGGCCAAAAATTATGCAGGAAGAGAAAGATGCTAATTCATCGTTTCTGAGAAAGATGTGAAAAATGCCGCAATTTCTAAGGTTTTTTAAAAAGTAAATAATTCCTATCTCCACCACTAGTCCCACATTAAAAAAAACCCCACTTTCCAACATCCTTATGAGAGATCCTATTTCTGTGGTGACCTACTTTGTACAGTGAGTAGGATGGGTGCGGCAGAAGCAGACAACACATGTGGGATTAGAACTTGGTGGCTCTCTCATTTGACAAGACATTCTTTTAAAAAAAGAAAACAGGAATCCCTGTGTTTCATCTTAATTGCTTTGGATGTAAAAATAGGACAGCATGCTTACCCGTAAGAAGTACTGTCAGTTTAAATGTACGAAAGGCACTTTGAAAAATCACAAATCTAGTTTTTCAAATGTCATTTATCATAAATGGCAATGGGGAAGCCACTATGCTCTGTTTCATTCTATTTCATTTCATCTTTCAACTTGATTTTTCATTTTTACGTATATACTTCTAATTGATGGGCCTCCTCTGTAGTGGTACTCCCATTCTGGAATGCTCCCCCTGTCTAAAAGGCTCCCCTCCTATACAGTTCTCAGGTTCTTTCTGAAGGCCTTTCCTTTATGCATGTTGATTACTTGAGATTCTCCCCGTACCTTTTCAATCATTTTTAATTATCTCGTACTGCTGTTCTTACTATTGAATTCAGAAACGTCAACATACATCACACCCTGATATATTGGAAGCAATACAGAATTCTATCCAGTTGAGGATAATAATGACACAATTAGAATACTATATACCTTATGTGACCACCAAATATGTCTGTGATTGGAGTCTGGACAAAATCTGCCTGTCGAGTGACAGAAGATTTGTTACGTGGGCCGACTTGTTCCCATTCGTCCTCGCTGCCTTCACCTTGTTCTTCCTGTTCCTCCTCTTCGTTTACAAGCTGGGTCTCTGGCCCATTGGAAACTGTTTTTCACACACAGAGGACAAAGAGGGACACCGTCATCCCTGCCCAGGTTCACCACATAATGAAAGGGGGCGGATCATTTGTTTTGAAATGGGCTGCGGGGTGACACCCAAAAAACTTTCTGTGCAAAACAAAGCACGGCTTTCTCTAAACAAATGGGTTTTATTCGAGGGCTGCATTTCCTCAGGGACAAATGATGGGGTGTCATACAGGTGAGATTGAAGTAGTGGCTAGGGACAGAGACAAATACACAATCACACAACTCCAACCCTCATCCTGAAGCCACAGAAAAAAAAAGAAAAGATTATTCTTAGCAGAGACTGAGTTATATTTTGGGAAGCGGATAAATGTTGAAAAAGGGTTAAGGGTGATTGACGGCTGCATATCTCTGCCCTTGAATAGGGTTACACTTCTGGCTAAATATGTCATTTAAATCTATTTTAAGAGGTAAGTTTCTTACACTAACTACCGTTAAAACTTCATGCCACGAGGGTGGAACAATGAGGAATTACAGAAAATGATTTTGCAAAGAGACTGGGGAAGAACCCGCCTTGACTATGATTGGCAGTGCTGATGCAATACTTAATCTGAATTCCTGTTTTTAGCAATTACTAGAGTTAAAGAGGAAATCATTAACCATCATTTACTCATGATAACACACCTTTTATGCAGCAGATATAAAAGAGTTATACGTAAAGAAGACTCATGCATGTTAATTGGCTATTTGAAAACGTACTTTCACTATGTGGAGATAGCAATTTCTTCAGAATCAGCATTTCCTCATGTAGGCCATTTAGAATAAATCCTAGGTACTCTTCGGCATCTTCTTGTCTACCCTGCATAAATGATTTCTGCGTTAGGTTACTCACAGTCACTGATTGTTCAATACCAAGAGCTGCCTAGATTTGCTCAGGATCTCACTAATGAAGGCAAGGCCGTACACCCACCTCCACTATTCTCCCAAATTCTATTTTAAAATGGGTAGGGCTTTTTTGCATTCCAATTCCAGAATACATTGCTAAGACAACCCTAACCTGTTCCTCCACTGAATGGATATGGGGGTTTAAACCAAGGAGAAGGAAACATGGAAATCACATGCTACTTCCTCCTTGGACACTCAAAGAGTTAAAACTCTGTTCAGATATTTATACTAATGGTAATAAACTGAACAAAGTCAGCATCCATTCCATCGAGAATTTTTAATATGATAAGGCCTCTATCACAGAGAAATTACAGGTAGTCCTTGACTCACAAGGGTTTTTTTAGAGACTGTTCAAAAGTTACAACGGCACTGAAAAAAAGGTGACTTATGGTGGTTTTTCACATTTATGACCGTTGTAGCATCCCGTCATGTGACCAAAATTCGGATGCTTGGCAACTGGTTCATACTTATGATGGTTGCAGCATCCCGGGTTCACATAATCTCCTTTTGCGACCTTCTGACAAGTAAAGTCAATGAGGAAGCCGGATTCACTTAACAACCGGGTTGCTAACTTAACTGCAGTGATTCACTTAGCAAGTGGGCAACCAAGTTCATAAAATAGGGTAAAATTCATTTAACAAATATCTCACTTAGCAACAGAACTGTTGGGCTCAATTGTGGTCGTAAGTCAAGGACTATGTAGCATTTGGGGCTATTGTTTGTGTGTACCAATTGCTAAAGATTTGGATGGGTAAGTATACACAACCCTCTTCAGATCTTCTGACTGTAATAAACATGGCAATACATAACCCACTTCTTCCCTTCTATGTGTGCATTTCAAAGGGACTCCAGTACAGAATCTTTATTTATCGGTCTAGGGACTCTCCCTCCTGCAGCTTAATTCTAAAGTAGGTTTTTTTTCCCCTGACAGTGACATAGTTTCAAATTTTATTTATAGTCATAAAAATAAATGAGAAGATGTAACAATAAATACAAACAAGATTAAAATAAAAGAAGTGAAAAAACTAATAAAGAGAACTATTTTTCTGAAATATCTAAAAATTGTGGGCAAGAAACATGCGCATCGTAGAGCGGTGCGGTGGCCTAGAGGTAGAGCTCTCGCCTCACAATCAGGAGGCTGTGGGTTCAATCCTAGGTAGAGGCAGATATTTCTCTCTGGCCGCATCCTGAGAATATATCTGCTATACAAAGCTTTACTGTACAAAGACAGGAAGGGCGTCCAGCCATTAAAACACTCTGCTAGCTCCATTCAGTTGCCCAGACTCCACCCCACAAGGGATTATGGGGTCGTTAAAAGATGATGAAACATGCACATTGTCAGTCATCTGTTTGTGTAAACATTAATAAAGCAATCAGTCTTGCAACTTATGTTAATCAACCCTCTTCGTTCTAAACTCATGAAGTCTGACATGCTGAAATTAAATCACTGTTTCCTAAAATTGGCAGACAAAGCAGTACCTTGTATTTGACACAATATTGATTATGGCTGATGTGCTCTGAATCTTATCAGCAACTAAAACATTATTCCTGTAACCGTTTCTTTCAGTCTGATACTACCTGGATATTCTAGACACAGGTGGATAATAAAACAAAACACATTAAAACACAATTCAAATTTTGCTCCTGCAGCATTACTTACGTGGGGAATCCTCACCTTTTCTGACAGGCTGGATTTGATAACGGTCAACAATCTATAAATGTACGTGGGTTCAAAGGCAGCTCCAGGTCTGATATCTCGTGCAATTTTATCACTTAAAGCTGTAACCAAAAATTGGGGAAAGTTTCTAACCGTCAGCTGCTTGAGTAGTAGTAGTAGTATAAGATGACACAAACACACTGATACATCTCCAGTCAATCCATTGTTCTTAAACATTTTACTAAACGAATACTGTGGTGTGTTACTTAAAGTCATTACCATCAAAAGAGGAGAACAGTTATGGATCTATGAAAAACAAGGAAGACTAACTTCTTTGGTCATTACTGCCACCATATTATAGTGACATTATACAAGACTTTCCATCTTGGCAATTCCTATACCAACGAGCTGGGTAGAAGATATGAGACAGGAGATCAGTACAGAACTACAAATACCAATGTTTAAAATATTGTTTTTGTTAAGTTTTTGCTGGAATCACTGCTTCTTAATCCATATTTTCATTGACAGCTGCCTTTTTTTAGAAGAAAGGCAGAAGACTATCAATTCAGCAGAATAACTGATATAAGAATGTAAAAGAACACACCATGTTCAACAGGCTATCTTCCACCCAGTTTTGCAATATATACAAAGAATATTAAAAATACAGAAGAAGCAGATCATCGTATTTTCTTCACAAGAAAGACTGGATTTCTGCTGCTCTAATCTAAGACATGTTTCTTGGTGCTAGTTCAGACCAATGGTTACATTTTCCAAAGATTCCTCCACTTTTGTAATAAGTTAGACAGAAGCTGGCATTTTATTACCTACCTTGTTTTGCCTTAGGAGGGACTGGCATGTTTGTAAACTCGTTCATTAGGCGGACACTAAACAGAAAAGAAAACTGATTTCAGAAACAGTAAGTCAGTAAGTCTGACTTTATCTACAGAGATACCTGTGCAATAATCCAATGAAGTGTGAAAAAAGTAAGTATCAAATATTCTTGTAACATTCGGTGTCTGCCTGCTTCATTAAAATCTCAATTCCGAATGCCATTCTGTATGAATTTCATACCTTTTCCTCAGACAAGAAAATTAAAAGCCTGTGTTTTCTTTGCCAGAATATGGCCAGTATTTTATATTACTTCATGGTAGCTGGGCAAAAGTATTATGGGAACAGACTGCTTCTTTCTTCTCACACCAAAATTAGAATATTGCCAAATCACAAGAAGACAAAAAAAAAAAAAAAAAGGACAAACAAGACGAGCCTTTTACGGTTGCATGTTGAGATCACAATGATTGTGATAATGTTAAGTTTAACATTTAAGATAACATTTCTAACTTTAGAATGTTCTAATTTTTTAAAAAGGGGAGCAGATCAGTTTATAACCCCCCAGCACCTACTGATGGGATATACGTACAAACTGTCGATCATTGGCGTAGAAGTACACGGCCTCTGTGTTTTAGAAAACATCGGAATGGACTTCATCAGATGATACATAGGAGGGCAAGCTACCAAAGCCTGCAGTGTCTAAAGAATTGCATTAAGGAGTCATAAAAACAAATAGCTAGATCCATTTATCCCAAACATCGGACAGCCTTTGGAATAAAATACACATTACTTTTTGTAGTGCAAGGGAGCCACTGAATAGCTATTATAATAGCTACTGGCTAATGCCTACGTGTAATAAAATCCATTCATCCTTAGTACTTCAGAAACATAAGATATTGACAAACGTGGTTGACGTATTTTCAAGGTAAGGATACAGCATTGATATAACACCAGTTTCCTTTATTGATCAGCCCTCGTGGTTGCAAGGATACTGGTTTATGTATTAGCTTTACATTTTCCAGTAATTCTGTCAGATGAAAAACAAATGCAAAGGCATCAACAAAAGCCTGCCACTAAACACAGCTCGAAGCTATCACAAATCAAGTGGGGAAAGTGAAAAACAGAATTTCAGCATCCCCTTGTGGTCAAAGAAAGCAATTTATCACAGTGTTTCTTGCCTTCTACGGCATTGCTTCATCACAAAATTCACTGGTATGGAGTGTACAAATAAGGGAAACGGTATCATGCATATAGCGTATAATTTCGCCAGCAGTGGCTCATCAGAGCGTGCAAGCATAACTGTTTATCATTTAACAATTAATCGATATTTATTCTAAATATTCCCATTAGAACTGGTGTATCGGTCCTTGGAAGAAAAGGATTAGATACTGTCTAATTACATACATGTTCAAGAGTATGAAAACATTATTTCCCAACTAATACAATAATAACCATTAAGCAAATTCAAGGAGAGTTCAAGACCAGACTGTATCACAACTGTATTGATCTGTTCCAATATTCAGTCTTGTCATGAAACGCTTGACTGAAGCTGCACTAGAAATTAAGCAAGACCAAGCAACCTTCCTTAAAGCTCGAATGATTCTTTACTGACCTCAAAACCTCTCTAACCAGCACTAGCAGTTAAGAGTCCCAATAATACATATTTAATAAAATAAAAAAGACTTACTATGTACAAGTAATTTTCATTATAGACAATCCTTGGAGACTGAATAGCAGGAAACAAACCTAACAGTACTATTTTTAAAATGCTGTATTCTATATATATATATATATATATATATATATATATATATATATATATATATATATAAATAAATATTTGGGGGGGGGTGTTATCCAATTAGTACAATACCACTGCTAGGTTATAACTATATAAAGAATATGCAATTAAATTGGCTGAATTTTAAAGGAGCAAACAGTTAAATTTAAAACAAGAGAACATGACAACTGTGCCATCACCGGTGTGTTGTGTGCATTTACTGTTGGATGTTCTACTCAAGATGAAGAAAATCAGCCTGAGAACAAAATGTGATTAAGTACTATTATTTTTATGGATCTGAAGCACAGATGATTTTATTTTTCCCAGTATGGAATGGATATCAAGTTCAGGATATGTTAGGCAATTCAGTTAACACTGGAAAATCCATAGTTTGTGGTTAATCATTTTCTGCACCAGGCACGGTTAACTTATTCAAGAAGATTGTCCAGGATGATATAATTATTTTATTGTACTTCAGTTATCAATCTTACTTTATTAAGACTTAGCTACAAGTAGCCCTTGGCTTACAACCACAATTCCACCTGGAATTTTGGTTGTTAAGTCATGGTTGTTAAGCAAGACTTCCACAGGACTGCCTTGCTCAACAACCACAATCCCAGCCCGCCCCATTGCAGTCCTTAAATGACCATGCATGTCATTAAGCAAATGTGCTGGGTGGCTTCAGGGTGTGGGCGAGTCCTTAGGAGGTCTGACGCCCACCAGGATGTGACAATATGTCACAGGTCATGAAGTCTTGCCTGGATAGGCCTGGCAGTAGGTGGGCCTCCTCTCTTTCGCACTCCCAAGAGGCCTGAGTCTTCTCCCTGCCCACTCCATGGACTGGTTGGCTGGGAATCCTGAGCTGCAATTTTATCCAATCTGGAAGATGCCACCTCTAGGTGTGATGAGTGTTATATAATTTAAACAAAGAAACAAACAAACATCAGATTTGGGGAAGCTAAGCCAATGCCTTTACTCATTTGACTGAAGGGAAGAGGAAATTAAGACCAGTAGCATCTACTACCACTCATCCATAATATGCCAGTTGGGTCAGGCAAGCTTTTAGCATGGTTTTATGGAAATGGTACCTAGCTTGATTTTCCAACTCAGTGTTTCATGGTTTTCTATTACCAAATGGTTCTATCGGTTTTCTTAAGGGAATTAGAGAGATTTGAGCAAGTTCTATTCAACCAATTTTCCGAACAGTCCCTTCAGGACAGAAAGGGGCTAGATTTCAATCAGGAGAGTGGGTGGAGAGGATGGGAATTTTACAGGTCTGATATCGGGACCTGAAGAAAGTTAAACCTGTAAGTGCACTTATCAACTCAAAACAATACTAAAAACTTAACAATGTAACATCACAGAAACCCTCCATTACATGTCATCCTCATTTAGGAACTACGGCTGAGGGTAGAAAACTGTCGCTAAGCAGAAAATCATGTGAACACAATGGGCATATGGCAGCAAATCACTGCGTTAGTTGAGACATTACACGACTGCAACTTGCAATTTTACTTTCACATTCTCCACTAACCCCTGCTTGTAAAAAGATTGTAGAGCACGTGAATGGTGATTGTGTGACTGCGGGACAATGCAAACGTAAATGTGAGGACTGGATGTAAACCTGGGCTTGTCTTTTTTTACCCTGTGCTATTTTAATACGTCAATGGAGATTCTCAGTCATCCAGATCACGATTGGCCCAAAGCAGTGGTGGGTTTCTATCGGTTTGCCCCAATTCGGGCAAACTGGTAACGGCAGCGAGAGGCTTCGCCCACCCGCCTGGACGTCATCACGGACGCTCTGCACACGTGCAGAAGCGCTGTGTGAGAGCAAACAAGTGTAAATGAAACCCACTACTGGCCCAAAGGTGCTTTTTTCAAAAGGAAACTGGACTTCTAAGTTTTTTCCCTTGAAGGTATTTTGCTTCTCATTCACGAAGCTTCTTAGGAGTGGTGCGGTGGCCTAGAGGTGGAGCTCTCGCCTCACAATCAGGAGGCTGTGAGTTCGATCCTAGGTAGAGGCAGATATTTCTCTCTCTGGACACAATGAGAATGTATCTGCTGTGAACTCCACATTGGCGACAGGAAGGGCATCCGGCCAGTAAACACTCAGCTCCATTCAGTTGCCCCGACTCCACCTCGCAAGGGATTATGGGGTTGTTAAAAAATGATGATTCACGAAGCTTTCTTCAGTTCTTCCATTCCCCACCATTCCACCATTCGGTCAGAACTGAAGAAGCTTCGTGGATGAGAAGCAAAATATCTTCCAGGAAAAAAACGTAAAGTCTAGTTGCCTTCTTTTTTTTTTTTTGGCGGGGGAAGCACCTTTGGGATTTTAAAAAAATATATACTTTCTTTTCAACCCAATGCCGTGTCCTCTCACCACACAATTTTCCTCCTATTTTAACCTCACTTATCTTTGGCTCAACCCTGAGCGAGTGATACCTGCAATCTTTATGGCTACGGGATCTTCAGAAACTGGAACGGGCCCCTCTTTGACGTCAACCTGTTTCTCAGGGACCACAGGAGATACGGCAGGAGGGACATACTTAGTCTCCACATAAGCCATAGGCGTGGAAACAGAGGGCTTTGAGTTGTGAAACAGACTTGCCCATGATTTTGCAGGCTGATTAACCACCATTGATCCTGGAACAGGGGTGACCGCCTCGGTCGAAGGGGGGGAGGCCTCCTCCAGCTTAGCTTGGTCTGAGTCAGTGTTTTCCGCAGTCTGTAAGTCCACCCCGTTGGTAGTTGTGCCCTCGCTAGAGCATTCAAGTGTTTGCCCATTGGTAACGCCAAGGTTTTCAGTAGTTTCAGCACAAGGCTGCACGACAGCTGTCCTTAACGGGCTGTCTCTCTCATGATCAGAGGAGACACAAGACTGTTCCAAATTAGTAACACTGCATACTTCTGGCTGCCCTGCAGTTCTGGTAGTATCTAGAGCGCTAGAAACCAAATCCTCTGATACAGCTTCACTACTGAAGTCCACAGAATTGTCGGGGCTGTTACAAGTCCTTGGCACATCACCTGCAAAATCTACATCGTCTATGCTGATGCTATTAAGTCTGGGCGAACTGGCATGTCCGTTGATCAAAGCCTCAGCAGGAACACCGTCGCTCGCATCTTCCAAATAACTGTAATATCCGGGGGGCCTTTTCTTTTTCTTTTTGCGTTCCCGCTGTCCAAGGCTCCCAGAGAAACTGTCGTTTTCAGCATTAGAACCATTATCCAAAGCAAGGGAAGCGTCATTGAACTGGCAGTCAATGGAGTTATGGTTGGTTTCGCCAAGGACATCACTGGGTGTCTTGGGGGTCGGTGCACAACCAAGAATGAATTCCGGTGCCTGAGGATTCAGGGTACTTGAAATACTGTAGTCGCTGTTGTTCAGCACAGATGAACCTGCCTCAATCACTTCGTTAACACCAAATTCAATTCTCTGATATTCCTCTCCTAGGAGAGAGGAAAAAATGTTACAATACACAGCAATTAAGGAAAGTGTGGAAAAATTAATAAGAAAAAAAGCTTAGATTTCATGTATGCAAAAAAGCTAGGCGAATGCAAATCATTAGCTCAAATCAGATCTTTAGAAAATCTCAGGAAAAAGTAAGTATAATCTAGTATCAATTATCAGTTACTTCCTTAATATAAATAGCTTAACTTGGATGAGATACACACACACACAGTGTGTGTGTGCATGAGATGGGGGGAAGGGAAGGAAGGCAGGAATGTGTACTTTGGAATAACTGCACAGGACTGCTCTACGCTGTTGTACCAAGTATGAATTCCGCCCAGTGAGAAATTCACTATGAGCAAAATATATTACTTCTAATACAGTAGAATCATGACCATAATTCGTTCCATAACTTTGGTCGCAACCCGATTTGGTCGTGACCCAAACCTAATTTCCCCATTGGATTGTACGTAAATACGATCAATCCGTTCCAGACCCCTACGAACTGTATATAAATATTGCTTTTTTAAGATTTTAAGCACTGTGTACTATAATAGTAAAATGTAAAATTCTTTAGTAACACTGAGAAAACCTACTTTTCTTGCTCTGCATGTGAAGCGGAGAACAAAGCTGGAAAGCAGGCAAGCTGATAGACAGTGGGATGAGTGGCGGCGTGTTCGGATCGCCTCTGCCTTCCCCATGCCTCTGCCTCAACACAGAATTACTTTCCCCCATCTCTTTCTGGGCGCAATGCTTCTGCTTGTTGGGCCACTTCCCAAAGCTGGCAGCTCCGCGGCCAACCATTTTGCCTTTTTCCAGAGGTATGGGGGGGAGGCAGAGTGATCCTAACCTGCCACCCACTCCATCCCACTATATGCCATTGCGTGAGCTTCCTGTGAGCCGCCCATGAGGAAATAGAAAGAGATGGGCAAAAGTCATGCGGTCAGCTGCGCGCAGTTTGCTCCATTGCCCTTCAGCTGTGGAGCCTGGCCAGGAAGGCGGAGGTCGGAGTCATGCGCAGCACCCACGAGACCTTTCCCATCTCCTGCTGGGTTAACGTGCTCTCCATCTTAAGGCAGCTGCACTTGAGGAGCAAAGGCAGTACCCCCACTCCCGCCAGGCTCGGGCACCAGGCAAGCTGACACCCCACCCGCAATTCGCAGAAGCAGCACTTTTCAATTCCTCAGAAACTGCATTTTTGGCACACGGCAGGATTCTGAGTATCTTCCTTCTCTTCTGCACAGAGAGCTTATTACCGGTAGTGAGGGCTTACGGAGGGTGGAGACACCCTTTCCTTTTTGAGGCAACTGGCTTAAGAGCTCCGGGTGTGGGAGAAGAGAGAGAGAAAGCCTCTTGATTCCTGTGCATGACTTTCCACTAAGTTAAAACGTGTGTGTGTGTGTGTGTGTGTGTGTGTGTGTGTGGTGGGGAGTGGAGTGGAGTGGAGTTCTTCCCGAGGGAGTGTTTGATCGCCACCCGAGTATGTGTTCGTGACCAGATTCAAAAATTTTGTGAATTTTTTGGTCGAAACCTAATTTGGTCCTGGTCAGAAGCGTTTTTGTTTACTTCCTGTGATAAAACAGTTTAAATATTTTTTCTTTCAATATCCCTTCCCTCTCTCAACAGCAAATAATAATTACATTTAAAAAACCACTTTTATTTTTCCCAATTTCAAAGATGGATTTCATGGCCAAGAATCCAGTAATTTTAAGATTTGGGAGTTCCATATAAGGAACAATTATTATAGGCACCAAAAGGGGCTCAAGATTCCTAGTTGATTTAAAATAAAAATATTCAGAGGATCAGTGAGAAGGTAAGATGAACTATTGGTTAAACATGCTATGAAATAGGAATATTTCTGGTAATTGGGTTAGTAAGCTTAAGCTGCAAAGTAATCCAAATCCCCAAAGCTGAACTCAAGTAACGAACCTGCAATACACTGGACTTCAAAAGGGTTGGGAAAACAGTGGTGAAGAAGGAATGGCTTCTTACCATCATGGAGTTCTCCTGTGGACTTAAGACCACATGAAATGGTGTCATTGTAGGGAGGCAGCTGCGTAGAAATAAATGAAGAATTAAGGGAAAATTATTTTAACACCAGCTTATTAATTTTTTAAATTTTTATTTATTTATTTAATTTTTATTAAATGATACAACGCATTTCAAATCTAAAACATGGTTAAGATAGCAGACAACCATGTTACATTCTATCCTCATCTCTTTTCTCTTGAATGTTATGTGCTCCATCTTCTATACAATAGAATCTGAATTATCTGAAGTATATACAGTCGCCTTTGTTCCTGAGACTGTTAAAAGAAATTTGCACATTTGATTTATCAGAGGAAAAATTACTTTTAATAGACAAAACACACGTAAGACTTAAACTGAAGCAGGCTACAATGGCAGTGCTTAGGATCCATTGTTCTTTATAAGGACTAGAACTTTTTTTCACTTTTTAAATTTTTAAATTTATTCTTACCTCAACGGAGCAACGGGGAGTCACAAAAAACTGATTAAATTCATCAGGGCTGAATTCCCCAAAGATATACTGTAAAATAGAACACAAAGTAAGTAATTTATGAATTTCAACAGACTCCTGACACGCTGTGGCTCTTCAGCACAGGGTACCATAAAACCTTGCCTTTTGTTAAAAATAACATTACTACCTTCAACAAGTCCCTTTACCAGAGAATTAAGAGGATCTTGAGAAGCTGATAAGCACCCAGTTCTGTGTCCAAAGTCGTAACAGGTTAACTCAAGTTACAATCATAATATATTAGATTCTGGAAAACCAGGCTGATCTACAATCTAAAAACTAATACCACAGTCAGCTGGGACAGCGGAGCATAGGACAGCGGGGATCTGGCTGGGGTTACTTCCTGGGGCATACCAAGCAGCCCCAGAGCCACGAGGTCCTGGAGCTACTTGCTGCCCTGCAAGGCAGTGTACAAGGCAGCCAAAACGGCAGAGAAGTGGGTGGAGAAGATAGGCAGTGGGAGGAGGGGGAGACAGCCTGTTATGTAATTGAGGCTCAGGGCTGGGAGGGACCAAGCTGGGAATAGTTCGGCTTGGGGTGGGTCCTCAGCTAATGACTGGTAAAATTTGCTTAAAGACAGCAACAGGGACTGTTGTCACGATGTAATGCAGCCACATGATGTGCCAATTTACAACTGCATCACTTAGTGACTGAAATTCTGGTCCTAATTGGGGACGTAAGTCGATGATTACCTCTGCTAAAGTAAAATTGGTTTGGAAATCTACTTAAAGCATTTGTTAATCCATTAAGGACTATCTAAGCAGCTGGTAGGTATCAGCTATGCAACAACTCAAAGCAATCTGACAACTTAAGCATGCCAAAAGTCACTCTCATATTTCAATGAATTTTCAAGAGCGCTAATCAAACTAATTTCAACTGATACTATACTCTGGCAACATTTCAAATTACAGCAACTAGCACAACTTGCTAAACTGTAACCTGAGATGTATGTGTTAGATGAAGTTATGCAATACAACCAACATTTAAAATGCTGTTTTAACAACTTATTCCTATATATATACACATTCCTCTTAAAGGCTTAAATGTTTAATTTACCACTTTGCTGAAGTTGTGTCTCAAAATACAAACTGATTATCCCCCTCCCCCCATCCTAGCTTATATTTATGGTGTAACAGTTATCCTTGCACAATTATTCCTTCACAACGAGACAAAGCACGAAAACCAGCTTTCCAACAGTTCAAATCGTTTATCTTTTGCTGATCAGCTTGAGAATGGGCTCCTTGTTATTCAATCACAAAGACACCACACAAAACCCACAATAAAGGTCAGGAAAGCATGGAGAAATAGCTCCGCAAACTTCATTTAAATAGCCTGTGCAGGTAGCCCTCCACCACAATAGGGATTGTCGTTAAGCAGTATGATCATTAAGTGAGGTATCATGTGACTGCACTGATTTTACTATCTTTCCTGCCATTGTCATTAAGCAAATGACCATCAGCTAACCATGATTTGCAATCTCTTGCTAGCTTCCCCACTGACTCTGCTTGTCAGAAGCTGACAGGGAAAGTTGCAAATGGTGATCACGTAACTGCAGGATGCTGTAACAGTCGTAAAATGTGCAGATGGTTGCCAAACTCGTAATCAGGGACGCTGCAACAGCCATAACCAATCGTAAGTCATTTTTTTCCAGTGCTGACATAACTTTGAACAATCACTTAAGTGGTTGTTAAGCAAGGAATACCTGTAGTAATGTCAGATATCCTAAAAGTGTTGCCTTACACAGCTACAGAAGATTGTGTTAACATCCCGTGCCCTCTTCTCCGTTTGTCTATTTTACATGCGCAGCAGAAAGTAGTAAAATCCTGACATGACAAATTGACTGCACCACTCCACAAGCCATCTCTACTATTCACTGCAGAGTAATTCCAGGACTGAAAAAGAATCCCTTTTCTGGGGTGCTTAGATGTTATCTGAAGTTTACAGCATGAGTTTTACTTTCAATACACTACTACAATAGACAACTTTTCTGAACCATCCAGTCCAATTTACCATTCCTTTATTCCAGCCTATGTATATGGTCAGCTACTTACATCAATGTTAGCTTATTGTAATAAACTAATTTATTTCCTTTGCTATTTCTCCCAGTAAGTCTTTATATGCATCTCTGCTGGACAGGCAGCAATCGTTTGTTATTTCTAAATGAAAATATACTAAATTTTTGTTCTGGCTTTGGGAAACTGTAACGCTGTGTATTACGTGCTCACCTTTTGCAACTATTTGTAATTCATGTCTTCCAATTACAAAAGGGGTTTTTTTGCCTGCAGAAAAGGGGAAAATCCACTGATATTCTCCTAACAGGCTATTCAAATGAATCATCTAGGAAGCTGCTTGACTCCCTACCTGAGCGCATCCATACTATAAGAACTTTTTTTTTAAATGCCTTTTGTTCCAGCATAACAATCCAAACAGGATGATGGGAGGATGGAAAGACAAAGACAAGGAGTGGGAGGAATTTAGTTCTTGAATGAAACTGTACTCCAGGCAGATAGTATCTACAAGATTGCACTAATGTCTTCCAAAACCTGCAAATCCTGCTGGAGAAGTGGCAACGAATGATGGGAGGGTTGGTGTCAGCTGTTAAACGAGAAGTCTAAATATTTGTGGCCTATTTCATCTGACAATTGCCTAAGGACAGAACTGAAGGTTTTAGTGTTTTCTGGGGAATAATAAAAGACATCCTACAAAATACTTCTAAACTAAAATAATCTCCAGCCAAAATAGCCCATTTAAAATTGAGTGTCATGTATCAGACTACACTAAGGCAAAAGCGGAGACCCAATCATTTTGAAACTGTGGCATTCATTGAAACCTTTGTTTTAACCCAATGGTCGCACTTTATGATGGAGACACCGGGTTTGGATTCTGACAGTTGACACTGTCAGACATCTTATTTGGTTTCTCCATTCATTCATTCATTCTTTCTTTGTTTTTTTCTTTTTGCCTTGATCGGTCCAGGCCACCTTCAACTTAATCAGATAGCAAGCGATTAAAGCCTCTTATCAACTCACCAATGAAATAGGAGTACTTGATGTGCATTTAACAACCTCTCTGCCTTCACCTTGGACAAACACACTTCACAATTTATTAAATATGAGGCAGAATGAGAACATCTCTTTCCAAGTCCTAAATAAACTGCTTCAGAGAAAGGAATACAATGATTTTAATTACATTAGTCCGCCCATCTATAATGGGGAATGGGGAGATGACACTGTCAGAGGAAAGCACTTTTACTGCTAGTTGTACATTAAATATTTAGAACAAATTCCCATTGCCACATGCTGCTGAAACTGAGAACAATGGTACTTGTCAAAGGGTGCCTTAACTGTTGCATTTATGATTTAAACAATGTTGAAAGGATTTTTGTTTTAGGCTCCTGCAAAGCTAACCAGTTCCACAACTGCCACAAAATTACAGAAAGTTTTACTTTTGAGGAATACAAATTATGCAAAGGGAAATGAAAACATTCTGTTTCTAATTACAGAAGTGTTTGAAAACTGAGAAAACTTCTCATGCGGTGAAACACTGCTATTTAAATGCTGAGTGCTACGCTAACTGGTCATATATAAAGCATTATATACAGCCATATATCAACTATTTCAACTGGACAGAAAAAAAAACTGCACGTCTAGCAATCCAGGTCTTTCAAACTGACCATCTACTTTGCTGAAACAGCATTAAAGTGACAAATGATTATAATCCAGTGGCTCAAAGCCAGAAAGTTCTCAATACAATGATCTGTTAAAAAGAAAAACAAAACCCTGATAACAATAAGCAAAAAGTAATATTATAGTAAGTTGAAACTTAGATGTATGGATTATCTACAGAAGCTCATAACAGATAATTTTGCAGAAAGCATGTTCCATAAATTCATATGTTATAATGTTAATTCTAAAGTAAGGCTGAACCAGGGAAGATTGTCAAACTTATCTGGAGGAACCATAGAAAGCCAATGATTCCATACAATTTTTATTTCTACATGAAGGCTAAGTTAGAATGTTATGGTTTGTTGAACAAGCCATGACGATTTGAGGCAGGCGTCATACCTTGACATATTACAGGTAGTCCTCAATTTAGGACAATTGAGCCCAAAATGTATGTTGCTAAGTGAGAAATTTGTTAAATGAGTTTTGCCCCATTTTATGATCTTTTTTTGCCACATTTGTTAAGTGAATCACTGCCGTTCTTAAATCAGCACACAGTTGTTGTTAAGTGAGTCTGGATTTCCTATTGACTTTGCTCGTCAGGAGGTCGCAAAAAAACATGACTCCGGGACACTGCAACCGTCATAAATGTGAGTCGGTTGTCAAGCGTCCAAATGTAAATCATGTACCATGGGGATGCTACAACGGTCATAAGTGTGAAAGATGGTCAGAAGTCATTTTTTTCAGTACCGTTGCAACTTTGAACAGTCACTAAATGAACTGTTGTTAGTCAAGGACTACCTGTGTGGGTTTCTGTGTCATGATAAGTCTATATTATAGTACAGCTTAGCACTGAGGTTGACAACATTGCCTAGAGATACCGGAGTAACTGCTTATTTCCAAAAAAAAGATATACTGACTCTATCCCAAATTGGAGAAATCACATTTCAAATCTTGCAAAGCTGCAGCATTTTGTGAGAAGCTCAGCCATTTTTTATATGTACAACGAGACTGTCATAGAACGAAGCCCGGGGCTGAAAGAATTTGGCTGAACATTATGTGAGAAACAACCTTTTCTACGGTTGCGTTCTAAATCAAAATGTTGCTCTGTAGATTGCGATCGACATATATATATATATATATATATATATAGCAAAAACATTTTAAGTCACCACAATTCCAATTTCAAGAAAGTAACCTAAATTCCAAGCAAATTATATTCTAGACGTTTTATTTAAACAGCCTGCAAAAAAAAAACAAAAACAACCAACAACATCAGGACTGCAGATAGCACAGATTGTAATAAGAATATTTTCAATAAAAAAAACCAGTTTAGTACTTTGCTTCCATTAAAATAATTGGGTTATTATTACTGGGTGGTTGTGTGCTTTCAACTAAGTCTTGACTTTTAGAGAGACTACTATGACAAGTCCATGCAGTTTTCTTGGTAGGCTTTCAGAAGTCATTTGTCATTGCCTACTTCCTAGGTTTGAGAGTGTTTCTCTGTCTCCGTTGGATTTATACCTGTGGCAGGACTGGAACCCACAGCTTCCAAGATTGTTTTCTGGTGCCTTAATCACTATATCAAACTGGCTCCCAATCTTGTTTTATAATTCTTTTTTTTTAAAAAAAACTCGATATGCTATTTAATTATTATCAAGGTGGAATAAGAAGGTTAACTTGTAGTACAAGAGAACTGCCAGAAGCTTCAAGTTCAGGCACATCTTAATGTGCAGAAATGTTAAAATCCAGACTATTAGAGATTTACAATAGCAAGATGAGAGAACCCTACAGATATAATTTAGTTAAAATGGTGTAAGAATTCAAGCCAATTTTAGCATTGTTATTTTTTTCTCATTTGAATAAAATGCATACATACAATCTTTATGCATATGCACAAATACTCATGCCATGAGTATACAGCGATTTTAAGGCAGGTATCTGCGTCAAAAACGAAGCTTTAAAATTAACAAACAGGTAGTCCAGCAGATATTAGTCATTTACAAACTGCTAATTTTCAATTTCAAAACTCCACCCTCCACTATTACCGACAAGACCAACCAAAAGTTAAAAAACAAAAGTTCTGGAGAATTGAAAAGATTACACACTTTCCTGGAAAATAGGTATAGCATCCCTATGCTACTGATGAAAAATTATCCATCAGGCTGGGTCTTAATTGACATGCAAGAAAAGCAAATTAGAAACGAATTCTTTTAGGTGCTCCGATGCTATTTTTTTTAAAAAAAAATCCAATGTAAGTAATGTATCTTTTTTGAAGCAATTTACAAGATAATTTTAAGGCTCCAGATACAAAATAGCCTTACTACAAATGCGTGGTGGTGGGTGGGTGAGAGTGTTGGTTTCTTTGTGCTTTTTGAGCTTAGTTGTTTTCACTGGTTATTCCTACTACTTCCATATACTAGGACTAGAAGTTAAAAACCATAACAATGCCTAAAACTGTATCCCTATGAAATGGATTGGACTGTGTTGTCTAAGGCTATATAGTGACCTTTATTACAGAAAAGAACTGTGAACTTTGCCTTCTATTAAAATCTAACACTTTAACCACTGTAGAAAATTGGGTCGGTATTCAAAAACAACTTTTTAAGATTAAGATTTAAAAAGCCAGACAACTTCCACTGGAGAAGTTAAATGCATCCTGCTTCGTGATGAAATTTACAATCATTACTGAAACATATTTAACTGAATGAGGATCTAATCAATGGTGTAGTAGTGTCTTCCTTTTTGGCTTAAGAATTAGAGAAGCAAGCCATTCTGAGTTCCTACAAAGGGGATGTCAAAAGTTATCGTTGCCTCATTTACAATGCAGAACAGCACATGGTAGAGATATAAAGCGCAATTCAGATTCCTGCCCACATATATGAATTTGGGGCTTATATGGCTGGCAGTTATTGCTATTTCAATTACAACACCAAAAAGGAAGTTTAAGTACAGGATATATGGTATTTGTGTATACAAATATAGGCATCAAAGATCAATTCAGCAAGTGACACTAAGAAAAATGCAATTATCTACGCAGATTTGCAAGAGCTATGTGTAATTGTGTGTCTCCCAGAGCCAGACTCATTGCCTTTCAAGAAGTCATTCAACTTTAGCTTCCTATGCAAAAACTGGTTAGCTACTGAAGGAACAAAACCTAAGGAGAAAGTATGCAACCTATGTTGAAATGCTAAACAATAAATCAAGCAGAAACCATGAGACTACCACTTCAAAACGTCTGCACTCCTTTTTGGTTTTTAAATGCACTGATGTAGAGCTTTATATTAAAAAACAAAACTTTGATGACATCAACAAAATAACAAGGAAGAATCCTGAAACTCTTACTCCAAACCGAAATGGCCAGCTAATATTCTATAAAGTATTGCTTCTAAATATGCATATACAAATAAATATAAAGACAGAAGTTCTATTTGTTAAACTGAGTAGACAGAATTCATGACTAGAGGTGTGATACACAATAAAAGTTGTAAACCTCCTAGAGTTCCATAAATTAAGATATCACCGTCCCCATTTTTTTACAACTATGTATTTCCTGACTATTATAAATAGGAATGTAACCAAGTTGCTTTTTGGATTAAGTTTTACATCTCATCCTGCAGGTAAAAATGCCACATAAAAATCAAAAGAAAATGAGGAGCTTTCATGACACCCATATCAAGATGTAAAAACCCTCTTTGCTACCTAAACAGCATACCATCACTTTAAAATACAGCATTCCAGTAACTTTTCCAGCTGCATTCCTAACAGCATGTTTGAAAACCTACAACTGTGAGCAGAGAAAACAAGTGTCTAAGAGCCAGCGAAAGAAGGAAACCCCCCCCCCCCCCCAATACAGGCATCAGCAAATGCTAAAAAGTTCTGCTCAATAAAAAGGGAAGATGCCAAAAATCTGTCTTACCTCTATTCATACCCAAAAGTTATTATTCTCCTTTGCCCTTAATCCGCTATTACAAAAACACGTAAATTCATTACCAGCTCTCCTCCCAAAACCAAAGCTATTCATCATCTTTTTCCTGTATGTATGTGTGCATATAGGTGAATATTGAATTAGTCGAGTATGATTGTGTGTGTGTATAACATACATATGTATGCATGTATGCGTGCATATAGACAAGTATTGGATTAGAATTGAGTGTGGTTATATGTATACATAATATAGCACACATGTATGCATTTATGTGGGCATATAGGCAAGTATTGGATTAGAGTTGAGTGTGGTTTCTGTATACATAACACATTTATGTACGCAGGTGTGCATGCATATAGGCAAGTATTCGATTAGTGTGGTTGTGTACGCATACATACATACAATACACATGTATGTATGCATGCATATAGGCAAGTATTGGATTAGTGTGCATACGTACATATAACACATATATGTATGCATGTGCATGTATAGGTAAGTATTGGATTAGTGTATGTGCACACCCAGACATACATACCATGTTTCCCCGAAAATAAGACACTATTTTTTTGAACCCTAAAATAAGTGCTTGGCCTTATTGCCACGCACTCAAAAGCCCGATTGGGCTTATTATCAGGGGAGCTCTTATTTTGGGGGAAACAGGGTATTCACACATCTACATATGCATGTGTGTATATAGGTGAACACTGAATTAATGTGTATGTGCATGTGTGTGTATACACACACACGCACACAATCTACCTGCCCCCAACTCCAATCCAATCCTCTCCCCCTTACCTGGACTTTCAACTCAAAAGACAGCCCCAGCCTAAGCAAGGCAAAACCTTCAAGCCCCAAGGAGACAAAACGAGGCCTCCTTTTTCCCTTCCAGCTGGGGAAACAAGCCCACCCCCCACCAAAGACAAAGGGCAGCCCACCCATTCCCTGGGAGAGGAAAATCCTCCCCGCCACCCCGAAAGGCCTCAAACCCCAACCCCGCACGCAGGCAGCCAGCCAGCCAGTCCTGGAAGGAAGACGCCCCTGGCCCTGCCCCAAACGCCTCGGGGGAAGAAGGTGGGAAAGAAGCGGTGGTGGAGAGAGGAAGCCAGGCCGAGGCAGGCCGCCCGACTGGAGCCTGCAGGGAAGCCTCTCCACGAGGCCGGCGCCTCAGCCTCCAGCGGGGCCTTCGTCCGCCGTCCCCCGACCGCCATGCGGCCGTCGAGCGGGCCCGCCTCGCCCTGGCCCTGCAGCGAACGAACGAACGAACGAACGGCCGCCCCATTGAAAGCGCTCCGTGGGGAAGGGGAGGCCTGCGCATGCCCCCTCCCCGCCCAGCACCACACAGCCCATCATCCCCGGCTCCCTTTCCCGCCCGAGAGCGTCGCCGGGCCTCGAAAGGCGCCCGCCAGGCTGCAGGCGGCGGGTGAGGCCCGGCCCAGCAGCGTGTTCCCGCCCCGGCGGGAGGGCCCTCGGCGGTTTTACCTGAGCGCCGTGGACCGCCATGGCGCCCCGGCCCCTCGCTGAGGGAGAAGGCGGCTGCGGCGGCGGGGCTCAGCCGTCTCCCTCAGCGCCTCACGCGGCGGGCGCCGCCGCCGCCGCCATCTTCTCGCTCGCTCGCTCGCTCGCTGCTGGCAAAGGCGCACGGCCGCCACCACACACGGCGGGCGGGCGGGCGGGCAGGGGAGGGGCGGCCGCGGCGCCTGCGCACTAGCGGCCCGCGCGCTCGCGGCACGCGCTTTGCGCTCCCACAGGCAAGCTCGCCGGCTCGGGGTGAGCCACTCCCCCCCGCGCCTCTCCGTCCCGTCGCTCTGCGCATGAGCCTTCCGAACAGATGAGGCCGAGAAAAAGAGGCCAACTGCTGGCTGCGCAGGCGCGCGGTGAAGCGACGGGGCGGTCCGGTTTGAGGGGGGGAAGAGGGAGAGTGTGAGGCGACTTGCGCAAGCGCGGTTCGCCTCCGGAGGCGTTTCAGTCATAGATCGGTGAGGGGGCATCGTGGTGGGAGTTCTTATCTCACGATGCCCTGGCCGGAGGGTTGATTTTATTCGGTTACGGAAATGAACGTGCGAACGAATGCGAGAGAAAAGATTGGCACACATCTCCTCAAGGTGGTGGGGGAACGGGGTGTCCATACACGCGCGAGGGAGGGACGACGGAGACAGGCTTGCGCACGCGCATCTCGGCCATCGCGAGGGGAGAGAGCCGTCTGCGCATGAACGCTTATTTGAATACATTTTTGTGCTTGCTCCCTAGTGGTGAGAGGGGTGTGGCTCCTTGCGCAGGCGCGATGGGAAGGGGGAAAAATTGATTGGCATTGCGCAGGCGCAGGGCTTTACCCAGAGCACGTGTTGGATGGAGCGATTCCAGGGGAAAGGGTGTTGTCGGAATAGGCCGCCTGAATCGAGAAGCTCGCTACCTTTTTTTTTTTGCTAAAACCAACTTTTAGGGTTGAAATGGGGGGGAGGTCGTTGGTGCAAACTTTGGTTGTTTTCTTGCAGACGTTTCATGACCCAACTAGGTAACATCATCAGTGCTAGTAAGGAGTGAGGTTTGCTTTGGAATTATTTAAATTCCCTACGACATGGCATTACTTTCCTGCAATATTTTATCTCCGGTCAGCTTTTCTCTCTACGCAGGGGGAAAATTGCAGTCCCATTTTGGGACAGCTGAAGAAAACAGGTACTTGGATGTAATCCAGCTGGACCCTTCATATGAAGCCTGGACAATCTTACTCACTTTTACAAAATTACACTTTACATAGTTCTTCACTCCCTCCTTTTCAGAACCCTGGTGATGGAAAGCAGCATCCCTGGCCGATCAGTGGGGAACAAAGCCAACTCTTCTTTGGAAACAGTTCATTGTTTGAAATCCAAATTCGGGATTGAACACATAAAAAAATCTGGAGGAAAGGAGATTACATCATTCCAACTTATTATTTATTGAGCAAACCTTGTAAAAATGATCAGCTCCGTTTACAGGAAAGAATAATGTTTCTATACAAACAGGCTCTCAAAGATTGTTGTTTCCCCAATGTTTTTATTTCTAGAGACTGCATTGACAGGTTCCTGCAGTTTTTTAGGCAATATTTTCAAAAGTGGCCTTTATCTCCCTTAGGCAGAGAGAAGGACTGGCCAAAGTCACCCAACTGGCTTTGTGTCTAAGGCAAGACCAAGGTTTTTCCGCTGCTCCTCATTCAGCGCCTTAAGCCTTCATGTAAAACCGCTTGTAAGTGTCCAGCTAAGTATTAGCAAAACAGGTTATTATTATTCTACTAATAAAGGCTGCCAAATTCATGAGAAACGTGCTTTGCCTGGAACAGAGGGATAATCTTACACCCAATCATTTAAACTACATCCAAGTGTTGATACGATCTTCAGGCCAAAGCACAACATGCATGTCATTACAGGTAGGGGGGGAAATAAACCAGATGTTTCAGGAACCTCTTAGCTGCTGAAAGCAGGATATTTCAATGAAGTACTCCAGAACAGTTTCAGAAATCTCAATTCAGCAGTAAAGGACAGTTGAATGTTACTGCAGCTGCCTGCCGGCTGCCTGCAATTTGGCAGTTCGAATCTCACCAGGCTCAAAGTTGACTCGGCCTTCCATCCTATCGAGGTGGGTAAAATGAGGAGCCAGATTGTTGGGGGCAAAAGGCTGACTCTGTAAACTGCTTAGAGAGGACTATAAAAGCACTGTGAAGTGGCATACAAGTCTAAGTGCTATTGCTATCTCATTCTCACTTCTCCGTTTTGGTCAATTTTCCCAAAATAGGATTTTAATACAGGAAGTGAGTTTTGATGGACAGGCTTTTATTGACACGATTCTACCTTCTAAGAATCTACATGCTCGGCTTTCTCTGAAGATCCCTGACATTCATCTTCCCATTTGTAGACACTCTCTTGATTTCTCCTCACAGGCTTTGTGCCCTAACGCTGAGGTTACTCCAAAAACGAGTTAATATTTGCTCGCCACTCCAAGAAGCAAAGATGGACAACGGAGCCCAAGTCAAGAAGGAATAGTTCCTAAGTTTCCAAAACCAGTTCTCTGTACAGGTTGTCCTCGACTTACGACAGTGCATTAAGCAACAGTTCCAATGTTCAGATGGGGCTGAAAAAAGTGACTTGCAAACCAATTCTCACACGACCATTGCGGCATCCTCATGATCAAAATTCAGGCACTTGGAGCGGGGGGATATGTATTTAGAAAGGTTGTAGCATCCGAGGGTCACATGATCATCATTTGCAACCTTCCCAGCCAGCTTCTGACAAAAGTCAATAGGGGAAACTGAATTCGCTTAACCACCGTGCGATCCACTTAACGACAGTGGTGTTTCACTCAACCACCACAGAAAGAAAGGACGTAAAATCAGGTGCAATTCCGCTTTAAGAACCGCCTCGTTGAGCTGGATGGAAGTTCCACTTCCAATTGTGGTTGTAAGTTTGAGGGCTGCCTGTATCGGGATAAGGATAGGCTTCGATCCAAGCGCAATCCCTCATCTCCCTCGATCCTCGTGGCGTTGCGGCTTGGCCTTTTTCTTTTTGTCATGCGACCTGGGCCTCAAGACACAGACGCAGGCCGACACGCCGGCGATGGCTTTGGGAAGGTCGCTCCCTTTCTGCCATTGCTTTGTCGTTTTGTCGTAGACCTGAACGGCCCTGGAGAAGACTGTGTTCTCCCAACTGTAACCCCCCAGGATGTAGATCTTGCCGTCCCAGGTGGCCACACCGGACTCGCTGTTGGCCTGGAGCAAAGGCGCCACCCTCGTCCACTGATTGCATTTGGGGCTGTAGGATTCCACCTCCAGGATGTCAAAGCGCGTCATGGTCTCCAGGTGGTCGTCGCTGCCCCCGATGGAATAGATGTCATCCTGCAAAGTCGACATGCTGTGCCAGCCACGGGCAGTGATCATGGGCCTCCTCTCCTCCCAGGCATCCGTCCGATAATCATAGCACAGCAGGTTTTTGCGATAGGGACCGATCTGGTAATCGTGGCCTCCCGAAATGTAAACGAGTTCCTCGTGGACGGCGCCCGCATGGCCGTACGTGAACCTGGAAAAACGAGGAAAAACGAAACGAGACTTTTAAGCGGCCCTTCCTAGCAGGCAGAGAGGATGCTTTCAAAATCCCGTTCGAGATTTAACTGTTTACTCTGTGGTGTTAACAGAGCATGCCTGGCTGCGTTGAGTTACTCACATCCCTGAATGACATCCTAAAAAGGTAGAGCAAAGAGCCAGGTAGAGCAAACAAGAAGAGCAAAGAGTCAAAACACACCCATGCAAATAGACAAGAATAAAGGTTGGTTGTCATCTAAAAATGGGCATGGGGTTTGTTTTCGGGATGTTTTTGCTCTTTTGTAACTCTCTTCATTTTTTATCATTTTAGAATTGTAAGCCAGTCAGAGTCCCTTGGTAGAAATTCACGCTTACGTTAAACAATTTTTATTAGTTTATAATATGGCATACAAAGAGAATAGAATAGTAAATAGTAGGGAAGGGAAAAGGGAAATGGACAGCAGGGGAAAGGAAGGGAGAAAAAAAAAACATTTGACTTCCAACTCCCTTTGGTGCAGTAGAATAAGGCATTAACATCTGACCTCAACTTTTTACTTTTACATAATAGTATAAACGAGCCATTTCTATAACAACAAATCTTATCTAATTGGTAAAACCCAAAATCAAGGTTTCATTTTTTTCCCCCCACCTCAAGCACAAAATCTAGAAGCGGGTTTCCAAATAGAAATAAAGGTATTTGTATTTTTTTTTCTTTAATCAAAACAGTAGAAACAGGTAGAAATTGAATAAATAAACACAAATGAATCTATTCAGCTAGGAGATCGGATTTTACTCAACATATTGCCAAGTCCAATGGTTGTCCTCTTTGATTGCAAGACTTATTTATTTATATCCCACCTTTAATATATTTACAAATAACTCAAGGCAGCAAAACATATCTAACACACTTTCTCCTCCTATTTTCAACAACCACGACCCACTGAGATGGGTTGGGCTGAGAGAGGGGGTGGGAGGGGGTGGGCTGGACTAAGGTCAACCAGCTGACTTTTGTGGCTAAGATGGGGCTTGGGATTTTTGAATGTTGCCTTACAGTAGCTCTCTGGATCCGAGAACAAAGAAAGATCCTTCCCTGATTCAGTGTGCAAATCCATGCAATCCGAACTATGTGCCTCACACTGAATTATTTTGGACGCTCTGGGCACAACCTTTGTTGGCCCAAGTGCCTTTGGTTGATATATCAGTCGTGATATATAGGTAAGCAACTGATAATCTTAAGAGCTGGCGGCAACCTCTGGCCTAGTTTCAAGACTGTTTCGCAAGAAAATACCTGTGGATTGCTTCATATTAGTGCCGAAGGGAGGGAGGGAGGGAGGGCTGGGATAGATAGAGAATTAAAAATTTAAGAGCAGAAAGAGGGGGGAGGAAATGTGTGTAGGAAACCACTGGGGTTTCTGAAGCTACCAGGTTTTCCCTGATCTTCTCTCCAGCAGCCTCCTTAATCTGGTACTTTCCAGATGAGTCACAACTACAGTCGCCTGAATTAACAAGAGTTGGAAGGGACCTTGGAGTCCAACCCACTGCTCAAGTATGGACCCTATGCCATGCTGGATAAGTGGCTGACTCTTTCCAGAATGTCTACCACTTCTTTTATAATGTGGTGACCAAAATTGGATGCAGTGTGGTCTTACTAACACTGCTTTATAAAGCAGTGCTAATACTTCACGTGATCTTGATTCTCTCCCTCAATAAATGCAATCTAGGATTGCGTTGGCTTTTTTGGCTGCTGCCGCACACCGTTGGCTCAGATTTATGTGACCGTCCACCAGAACTCCAAGATCCTTCTCACAGTTACTGCTATCGAGCCAGGTTTCATCTAATCTAAATTTAGCCTAGATGTCACCCAATCTAAATTTACGTTTCGTGTAAACCAGCGTACCAGCGCTGTACTCTTTCTTTGCAGACCCAACATTTACAGAGGTCATTGGGAGAAAATGCAACAGTCTAAATTGGGCTGAGAAGCTTTGGTGCCCACAACTCACTTGGCCAATCCAAGCAGCACCTCCAAAACGGAAGGTCATATCTGCCCCTCTTGATAAAGACAGTTGTGTTCCTTGCCCGTCCCAAGGAGGAGAACTGACCAGCAGATCGCCTCGTCTTACAAAAAGTCTTAACTTTTGACCGTAATGGCACTCAGAATTATAATCAGAAGTCATAAATTGAGGCATCCTGACTGGATTCGAAGTTAGGATAGTTTTTGTGATCGTTTTAAAATCCATTTTCCCTAATGAGTGTGTGTTTGTTTTTCTGCTAGAAAATACCAAAAACATTGCAAATTGCTATCACTGCAAAAAGCCATAAAGGCAAACCGCCCAATATCTGATTACATGAGTATGAGGGACCCATGTGTTTGTCTGTCATAACTCCGAAAATGGTTTGTGAGTAACTCTGGATAGGTCCGTCGTAACTTTGAACAGTTCTTAAGTGAACAGTTGTAAGTCGAGGACTGCTGTCTAGTTTTTCTCCTTCCAAGTGACAGTTTCAAACTTAGACCATTTGTAACCACGTCAATTTGTAGGTGAGATGGGCACCACAGGAAAGAACAAAGATGGAAGGAAGAGAAAGGAAGAAGGAAGGAAGGAAGGAAGGAAAGAGAAAGAAAGAAAAAGAAAGAAAGAGAAAATACTAAAGGAAGGAAGGAAACAGGAAGGAAGGAAGAGAAAGAAAATACAGAAGAAAGGAAAGGAAGAGAAAAAAGGAAGAAAATACGGAAGGAAGGAAGGAAAAGAAGAAAGAAAAAAAAGTTTTATCATCATCTGCTCCATTTCACCTGGGCAAGCCAGCAACGTAGGACCAGGTGTCCTTCTCGGGGCTGTAGGTCTCAACCGATGACAGTGCTCCATTTTCATTCCTGCCACCCACAGCCACCAGCATGTCTCTGATGGCCCCGAGATAAAAGTCCACTCGCTGTTGCCTCATCGAGGCGAGCTGAGAACGGGAGAGAAAAGCCAAAAAAAAAAAAATGTGCCAAGGGTCATCCGTCACAGAAACCGACAATTAAAAACAGTATATTTGTCACAACTTAAAAGCAGGGGCGGAGGACTGGCAAAAAGCAAATGCAAGCTATGAGACCTTTTGCCTGGGTCCTATTTATATATATACATACACACATACACACATTTGCTTGGGCCCTGATAGGTTGCTGCAACCAGATATTTGTGCTTTGTTTTTGTTTTTTAAAAGAGACGGTTTCAGAAAGACCATCAAATTCCCCAGATCCACAAAAACCATATGGATAGACCAAGAGTCAGCAACCCGTGGCTCTGGAGCCGCATGTGGCTCTTTCATCCTTCTGCTGCGGCTCCCTATTGCTGGTCGGCTCCACAGTCGATAGGACTTTCGGTTAGGACAGGTAGAAGAAAAAAGATGCCACCCTAGGAGACTATGGTGGGGGAACCGGACTTCTGGTCAGCAGAGGAAAAAGGATGCCGTGCTAGGAGGAGAGTAGGAGGAACCAGAATTGAACGGGAGCTTCCGGTTAGGGCCTTTGTGGCTCTTCGAGTGTTTAAGGTTGCCGACCCCTGGGATAGACAAACTGGGAACGCCATGAAAACGAGCCCTATATTTATCACTCTTCTTTGAAAACATTAAAAGTCTCTTCTTGACTTGGGTTTTCCCAGAATTCCAAGAGTTGTAGCCCAGGGCATTCCGGGAGCCCAAGCTCACAGTTAAGAGAGAACACCGGTTTTTATTATTTGCGGTGGCAGAAATCTTGTCCCCTTTACAGATAGTCTTTGACTTACAACCATTCGTTTAGTGGCCGTTAAAAAGTTCCAGCGGCACTGGAAAAAGCGACAGGGTTGTTTTTCACACGACCGTTGCAGCATCCCTATGGTCACATGATCAGAATTCACACACTCGGCAACCGACTCGTATTTATGACGGTCGCAGTGTCCTTAGGTAACGTCAATGGGGAACAAAGCAAAGTCTGACAAAGCAAAGTCAATGGGGAATTTATCTAACAACCATGCTAATAACTTAACAACCGTGGCAAGAAAGGCCATAATTGGGGCAAAACTCACTTAACTTTCTTAGCCATGGAAATTTTGGGCTCAGTTGTAGTCGTAAGTCGAGGACTTTCTGTATCTCCAAACACACAGAAAGAAAGAAAGAAAAAATATCTACCAGAGCGTGAGTCTCACCTTTATCCACTGTTTACACCGAGGATCATACCTATAGAGAAGATTCGAGGCCGCATCCCCACCGTTGTCGCGGGAAAAGCTGCCACCAGCGAGGAAGATAAAGCCTCCAAGGACCGCAACGCAGTGGTGGCTCCGTCTGGCAGGCAGCGGCGTCTCCTTCACCCACTGTCCCGTTTTGGGGTCCAGGAAGCAGGTATCGTCACTCAGCTCCAAGCAATGCTCGGACACTTCTCCTCCGACAAAGAGGAGCTTCTCTTCCTGGGTCCGGAGAACCGTCCTGTTGTTCTGCAGGACAGGCTGAGCGGCCACCTGATTGTGGTAGTTGACCGCCTCTTCGATAAAGTCTTCGCAGCGGGTTTCTTTGGGAAGGAGGGAGCAGACAGCCGGCTTGACCCGGTGCAAGAGGTCGCTCTTTGGGATCAGAGGGAAATGGATGTTCTCCAAGACTCGGTAGGCTTCCGTTTCCCGCTCGGGATGCTGCATCAGCCACCGCAGAGCCGCCTGCAGCAAGTCGTGTTCACACTCCTCTTGCACGCCCGTACTGCCTAGGTAGTGGCAGAGTTTCTCGACGGGAAGGTTTTGCAGGAAGTCCGGCGTGAGCGAGAGGGTGCCGAAGTTCTTCATGACGAATGCGTCGATGAAGGCGTCCAGGCGCTTGAGGTTGAAGAGGGAAGCCAGTTCCTGGAGGTACAAGTAGTTCTCTTCGTCGACCTCGTTTTCCAAGTACTCGCAACAGAAATCCACCACCTTCCAGATTTGCAGCAGATGCGCCGTTTCCAAGATAGAATCGATATTTCCGCTGTTGAGGAACAGGTCGCAGCCGTAGAGGAAGTCCAGGATGGCTTTGAGGCCAAGGCAAGTGGCGCCGAAGAGCTCCACTTCTTTCTGATAAGCTTCTCGCATGCCGATCGTGAACATGGTGTGGAAATAGTCACTGCAGACAGCTAGAACGTTCCGGTGAGCTGGGACTTTCTGCTCCTCCACCACTAAAACCACATCGCAGAAGAGGTTGCGACGTCTCTGTTCGTTCAGGCTCTGGAGAACGAGGCTGGGGTGGTCAGCACATCTGTACACCTGAAAGGAGGATAGATCGGATCAGGAAATATGTCCTGCAAATTAGAGGCGAGTCAATACTGCAGCTCGTAAGTTTGCATGGTGGGTCAAAAAAGGTCAACCTCTTTTCCAAAGGCCCCGAAGGAGCAACGGATGGAAACTAACCAAGGAGAGATCCAACCTAGAAATAAGGAGAATTTTCCGGACAGTGAGAACAAATAACCAGTGAAAACAACTTGCCTCCAGAAGTTGTGGGTGCTCCAACACTGGAGGTTTTAAAGAAGAGGACAACCACCTGTCTGAAATGGTAAAGGTTTCCTGCTTGAGCAGAGGGTTGGAGTCAGTGGTGGGATTCAGCCAGTTCGCACCAATTCGGGAGAACCGGCTGTTAACTTTCTGAGCAGTTTGGCAAACTGGTTGTTGGAAGAAATCATTAGGGCAGAGAACCGGTTGTTCAATTACTTGAAGCCCACCACTGATGGTGGGTTTCAAAAATTTTTACTACCGGTTCTGTGGGTGTGGTTGGTGGGTGTGGCCTGGCTTGGTGGGCGTGGCAGGGGAAGAATGCTGTAAAATCTCCATTCCCTCCCCAATCCAGAGGAAGATTACTGCAAAATCCCCATTTCCTCCTGATCAGCTGGGATTCGGGAGGCAGAGAATAGATGGGGGCGGGGCCAGCCAGAAGTTTTACTACCGGTTCTCTGAACTATTCAAAATTTCCGCTACCGGTTCTCCAGAACTGGTCAGAACCTGCTGAAACCCACCTCTGGTTGGTGTAGAAGACCTCCAAGGTCCCTTCCAACTCTGATATTCTAATATCTAGATATTCAAAGACAGAAGTGTGAGACAAGCACTCCGAGAAAAGAAAGCAAGATGCTGAGGGATCTGGCTTGAATAAAGAACAGGGTATCATTTCCAAATCTTGCTGCACTTCAAGATCTAGAAACGGCCAACCGATGCTTTATAGCAGGAACAATGATCTCCTTGGAAACGTTTGATTCCAAAAGAGGCTGACCTTAAGTTTTGCAATGTGTGGGTTAGTCCTTGATTTATGACCACTTCCGGTGGTTAAGTGAATCACCTGATTTCACATCCTTTTTTTTGTAACAGTCATTAAATGCATCATTGCATTCATTAGCTGAATGACGGGTCATCAAGCAAATCCAATAGGTTTTTGGGCCACAAAGATGTTATATTAGTTTATCAGAATATAAAATACAAAGAAAATAAAAATAATGGGAAACTAAGGAAGGGAAAAGAAAAGGTGTGGGATTTTTTAAAAAGGAGGCGGGGGAGAAGGCTTGGACTTCCAATTCTCTTTGGCCCAGTAGAAGATAACAACACTACATCCTCAACTTAATGTTGACACAATAATCTATACTAGCTTTTTTACTTTTACACAATATATACTTATGTATGTATGTATATATTGTGTAAAAGTAAAAAGCTAGTACATATTGTGTAAAAGTTTCTTAAAAAGTAAAAAGAATAAATATTTTACTTTTTAAAAAAGACTTTTTAAGAAACTTTTACACAATATGTACTAGCTTTTTGCTTTTACACTATGTATGTATGTATGTATGTATGTATGTATGTATGTGTGTATTTTTCTCTCAGCCAGATTTTTCCTACGTAACTCAAGATCTTTATATAGCCATAGTTCAGTGAAATCGCATTCACTAGTTTCTAGGCTTTATCAGACATCAAACCAGCATTTTGCTGTCTGTTGTGAGACTTAAGGCTTGTAAGATAGCAAAATGCTGGTTTGATGTCTGATAAAGCCTAGAAACTAGTGAATGAGATTTCACTGAACTATGGCTGTATAAAGATCTTGATTTACGTAGGAAAAACCTGGCTGAGAGAAAAATGCACATAAAGACTTACGAAAAGAGAATAATAAATTTATACACACACACACACACACACACAGAGAGAGAGAGAGAGAGAGAGAGAGAGAATATCACAGAAGTGAGTACACCCCCTCACATTTTGTAAATATTTAAGTATATCTTTTCCTGTGACAACACTGAAGAAATGACACTTGGCTACAATGTAAAGTAGTGAGTATACAGCTTGTATAACAGTGTAAATGTTCTGTCCCCACAAAATAACACAACGCACAGCCATTCATGTCTAAACCAGTGGCAACTTTTTAATTAATTTACTTTTTAATATACCTATAATCTTTTTACTTTTTAAAAAACCTTTACACATTCATTATGTACTAGCTTTTTACTTTTACTATAAAACTATATATATTGAGAGAGTATTTACTTTTTAAAAAACCTTTACGCAAAGATATATGCTAGCCATAAAAACTATATGAATGCATTATCACCCAGGGCAAAGAAAGAGAGACTGATTAAGGGAATAAAAACCCTTAAAATGCCATGACCTTCCCCAACCTGGTGCTCTCAAAACACACTGGGATTGGGATCCCCCGAGAAAAGGTGGAAAGGAAATAAAAGTAACCAGACCTTTGAAGATTGGCTGATCTTGGGTGGTCGAGAAAATCTGACTTGCCTGGGGCTCTCCATCAAGGCAGTGTCTTGCAATCCTGGGGAGGGTTGAAGAAACAAAATCGGGCGAATGGAAAACAGCCTCAGTCTTGCAGACACCCCAAATTCTTTAGCTAAAAGAAACAAGCAAGTTTTAGACATTGGCCCGTGGGAGTTTCTTGCGGTTTTACTTCCGAGTAGATCCATAGAGAATCGCCCTGCAAGCATTGTTTTGAACAGGGGGAGGATGTCTACTCAACCAGGGGATTTATTCTCTCCGTCCAAGAGTTGGTATCTTAAATCTGAACCCAAAGGGTAAGAAATTTGGTTGCTGGTAGGCAGAGAAGAAGAAAAAACTGCAAAAAAGCAATTTTGTTTTTCATTTGAAAGTGTTTCTTGGACGCTGGAAGGAAATCAAGAAATGCTAGGAACACATGATTTAAGCATGCTTTGCTAAACAAGCTAGTGTACCATGGTGTGTGTTTGCGTGTGCGTTTGTTGTGTGTTTGTTGTGTGTCTTGGAGACAGTGCTGACTCTTCAACAACTGCCTGGCCTCAGCCCCTGTGCTTTTTTTTTTTAATTATTTTTAAACAAAACAAAACATAAAACAACCATCATCCATTACAATTACGGAAAGTGTGCAGATCGGTTACAATTCTTTTGTGCTTAATCCCATATCCCAAATTTACAGATTATATAATTTCTCTTATTTAACAATTTATTTGTGCTATTATTCTCATTTAACAATGATTTAACAACGGCTCATCTCCCATAAAAAAAATCGCTTCATATATTTTATCGTTACATTGATTTCATCTTTCATACTTCATTTCCATGCTTTATGCCCTTTGGAACGAACTGCCCCCGGACAAACGCGAGATCTCTGACCTCCGAGTTTTCCGCTGTGCTCTTAAGACCCTGCTCTTCCGACAGGCAGGTCTAGCTTCATAATTTAGTCTTAAATTCGGAGTTCTTAATTTTGGGGGGGGGGGCAGTTTAGCTAATTTTGGCCTTAAATGTAATACTTTTAAAAAATCTTTTAAATTTAAATTGTGATATTTGTATTGTGTTTTTACCTGGCTGTACACCGCCCCGAGTCCTTTGGGAGAGGGGCAGTATAGAAATAAAATTATCCTTATCCTTATTATCTAGCCATTGATAAAATAAATCCCGTATCATATCATATTGTTTGTCTTCCTGTTCTCTGATTTCAAATGTCAGTTTACTCATTTCAGCGCATCCCATAACTTTCTTAAGCCCCCGTGCTTTCCTTGGCAAGATTTCTGCCTGGTATGCCATTGCCTTCTTCCAAGGGCCAAGACAGAGTGGCTGGCCCGAGATCACCCAGAAGGCATTGTGCCTAAGGCAGGACTAGAACTCCCAATCTCCCACTTCCTAGCCCTGGTGCCTTCACCACTGCACGAAACAGCCTCTCTGCCACGCGAGAATCCCTAAACCATGGTTTGCAGGCTGCAGCAAGCAACCATAGTTTGGTCCAAAGGCGGGGTCTAGACCTCAGCTTCTGCTGCCTGGGTGGCCGCCCCCCTCCCCAGGAAAAAAGCCCCCCCCCCCCCCCCCAAAAAAAAAGCCCAGCCAAGGAGGAACCTGCGGCGAAGAAGAGCAGGCAATGAGGACCGCGGGAGTTTCCCATCATGCCTCAGTGCCAGCATCCTTGGACTTCGCCGCTAGCCGGAGATGCTGCTGCCGCTGCTATCCTTACCGCTCTCCCCGAGGGCTACCCTGGTTCCCCTCCGCTCCTTCGGCAGCCCAGGCTCTCAACCAGGAACTGGCAGGCCGGAGTGGCAGCGGAGATAGCCAATGAGAGCCAAAAAGGGGCCTGGCTGGCTAAGCGAAGGAGGTGGGACTTGTCCGGGCTCCGCTGCGGTGCAAAGGAGAAGCGGTTTTGTTGGTTTGTTTTTCTTTTTTGCAAAGGTTTGAGTGGCAGGGGCTTCCTGGGCGCCCCCTCCTCGCTATTAGCATTCCTCTCAGGCGGCTGGGAAGGGGAAGACGGGCCCCCCTCCAAGGACCGCCTCTGTTTGCTGCCCTGACAAAGAAGGGAGTTTGGGGTGGGGGGGAAAGACTGGAGAAAAACTCGCTTCTGGGGTCTGGAGAAGTTTTCTGATGCTGTTCCTCCGTTGCAATTAAATTGCAAGTTCCGTAAAAACACCAGACTTGCGACATCGATGTTTTTTTGATGCTGGAGAGTTCCGCCTCGGCCTCCATTAGAAGTTAAATCAAACAAAGACAAAGTTTTGGGTTTGTTTTACAGGTCTGAAGCGGCCCATCTCAAAACTCAAGAGGACAGTCCAATGGATGGATGGATTTGACATCCACTGGACCAAGCGCTCCTTGGTTAGGACAGCCAGGGTTATCCCAAGGTTGTGGATTACAAGACTAGGTTTTTAAAATAAAAAAAACTGGGGGGGGGGAATCCTGTGAAGAATGAAATGACAAACACTTCTATTTTCTTGCTGGGAAAATTGTATCAGTTGTTTTTGCTTTTTAAAAGATTTTCCTGGATTTCTAGGCCTGCCCCCTTTCTGAATCCTCCAGCCCTAAAACTTCTGCAAAATTTAAAGGCAGCAATACCGTATTTTCCAAATGCCAGACCGAGACAGGATCTGTTTCCCGATCTTTGCGATTACCCAAGTAATCAAACTCGACTCTTTAATTTATTAAACCGCAGCCTCGGGGGCGTTTGAGGGTTTCTGTCCTCCAGCCTCCATTTGCTTTTTGTTACTTTTAACACACCCAAAAACATATTTTTTTTTCCAGGCCAGCAGAGGGAGATAACGGCACCTGAAATAGATCTGAAAGAATTCAATTTCCACATTCAAAGGATAATTGCCCCAAGGGGGAGCGTCTAATTCAAGCGATAACTGAAGTCTGCCCTAGTTCTCGGAGGTTTGCAAGGACGAGTGGGAAGGGGAAAAAAATGAAAGAAAAAAATCTATGAATTGTACGCCCTTCTTAAACCGAAAGACTGACTTCTCATTGTCAGACCCCCAATCTCACAGGACTTCCAAGATTTGATGATTTTGGAATCATTTATTTATTTTTCTGTTCTCATTGGCAGTGTTGTCTAAGTGATTGCTTGGAAGTACACAAGGAAAACCTTCCAAAGACTCTGAATTCCCACGGCATACTAAGATGTATCACATGCCTTGATTTAATCTTTCATCCAACCCAACTGTTTTTGTCAAAACCCTAAGGTGCTTTTTTCAAGAGGCAACTGGAGTTTCTGGTTTTTCTCTGAAGAGCTCTCGCTTCTCGTCCAAGAAGCTTCTTCAGCTTCTGTCTTCACAGGTAAAGAAGCTTCTGGGATGAGAAGCGAGACCTCTTCAAAGAAAAACCAGAAACTCCAGTTGCCTCTTGAAAAAAAGCATCTTGGGACAACCATGACCTGGAGTACTGAAAATCTCCATAGACATTTGTCAAACCCTGTTTGCAGGCAGGAATGGACATTTCTATAATAAAGATATAAATACGGTGGCAGCCATGAAAGCCAGACTGATGTCACAAGCATGGAAACAGCAGAAATACAAATCTTGCTTTCTACGTGCTCGAATTAGACATTTTAATTTTTTTTAACTGTTTTAATGCTTTTAACTGCTCTTATAGACCGATTTAGAAGCAATATTTCCAGGGGACCTAAGGCCTCCACTCCTCAGTACGGAAAAGAGCCCTGGTGGCGCAGCAGACTAAAGCCCTGTTATTAACATCAGCTGCCTGCAATTATTGCAGGTTCGAATCTCACCAAGGCTCAAGGTTGACTCAGCCTTCCATCCTTTCGAAGGTAGGTGAAATGAGGACCCAGATTGTGGGGGCAATAAGCTGACTTTGTATAAATATACAAAAGTATGAAGGCTATTGCTTAACACATTGTAAGCCGCCCTGCGTCTCCGGAGAAGGGCGGCATATAAATCAAATAAAATAAAAAAATCCGGGGCCAGGCAAATGATTTAACAATAATTGTTAAGGAGTTAGAGTCTTACTGCTTCATAATTAATTTTATAACCCAACCTTAAAGATTACAGGCTTGGGTTCAAAAGCTAACCGGGTTTGTAAATGGAGTTTGTGCTGAAAAAACTTTCTCTGCGGATTTCCGGGTCTCTCTGCCGCCACCTAGTGGCCGCCCAGAGTTTCAAGCGCAGCTCCCGCTGTCCTAATCCGGTTGCTAAGCTTCCCCTCCCTTCCCACCTAAAGCCCTTCTCTCGGCTCGGGTTGCAAACGGGATGGGGGGCGGTTGCTACGGCAACCCCTGCGCCGCATCCAAAGGGAGGGCGGGCAGGCAGGCAGGCAGGCAATCCATCCCCTCCTTTTCTCCCCCTTAACAGACCCATTCCTCCACATCATCTTGCATAGGTAGCTCTCTAGCTGGCTCTCACCCACCCACGGTTGCCCACCCACCCACTCGGCCTCGCAGACACACACACACACACACACACACACAAAGCCCAGGCGCACACCAAGCTCTACAAATTCCAGAGGAAGCCCAGCAGTAAATTGCATTCTCGGTTGCACCGCCTATATAGGGATTTTGCTGGGAAGGAGAGGAAGAGCTGCGAGGGGGCGGGTAGCAAGACCCCCTGAGCTGGAAAGAAGGGGCGTCAGAGGACGCGGGTGTAGGGAGGGGAGGAGACGGCCCAGCAAGCCCTGCTCTTCCTCCTCCTCCTCCTCCTCCTCGGATCAGGGACCAATAAAGCCGCTGCAGAGCAGGGCGTCCGGCAGAGGAAGGGTTAAGCCGGATCCGCTCGGACCGATCCCTTCCCCGGCGAGGCTGCGGGACCGACTGCAGCAAGCAGAAGGACTTCCCCCGCAGCCCCAGCTTCAGCCTCCGCTCAGTCCTTCGGATGCTTTCCAAGCCTGCTCTCTTAAGGGCACGAGCCGGAGGTCCCTTTCGCTCTTCTCTCGCCGCGCGGCTGGCTCTCGTTTTCGGCCGCCTCTCTCGCAGCCGCCTCGTCTCGGATTCCGGGAGTGCCTCTTAAAGAAGCGGCGATGGCCACCAAGATCGACAAAGAAGCCTGCCGGAGGGCCTACAACCTGGTGAGGGATGACAGCACGGGAGTCAACTGGTAAGGAGCCCAGCCGAGGAGGGGTCGCGGCTCACCGGGGGCGGGGGCGGCGGGGAGCGAAAGGGACGGAGAGCAGGGAAGAGGATCTTACCATTCAGGGTCTTTCAACGGGATTCGCTTTGCTTTTGTGGGAGGGAGGGGGGGTTGTCAAGGATGCCTGCCTGTGCCTTCCCAGGTGAGCAGAAAGGGGAGGATAATGGGCATTGGAACCCCTGATGCTTTTCTTCCCAAGTTAGCACAAGGGGGGTGGGGAGGATAATGGGCCTTGGAACCCATAATACTTGTCTCGCCAAGCTAGCACAAAGGGAGGAGGATGGGCATTGGAACCCACGATGCCTGTCTTTCCGCAAGCTAGCAGTAGGGGGAGGATGATGGGCATTGGAACCCAAGACGCCGGTCTTCCTGCTGCTGCTGATGTTATCCATTCAGTCATGTCCGACTCTTGGTCATTCTAAGGGCCAGGTCTTTCCACCTCTTCCGATCTTGCACTGCTTTCTTTTGAGCGCCTGTCTTTCCGGGGGGGGAGGGGGGGGGGGGGGGGGAGGATAATGGACCTTGGGACCCATTGGAAGCCACGCCTGTCTTCCCAAGCTAACGCAGAAGGGGTTGATGGGCCTTTGAAGCCATTGTGAGGTCCTCATGGGGGGCGGGGGGTGGGGTGGGGTAAGATTTCTTCTATGTTGGCTAAGCTTGGCAGCCGGTTCTCCTCTCTTGCTTGAAGGCGAAACCGTTTTGAGTTGCAAGGAAGGACTTCACCTTATCATTAAGAGTTCTTGCAAAAGGCATTTGGTTATGACATCATCTCCCTTTGGGAGCCACCAGGCTCCTTCTTCTAAGCTTCTGGGGCAGGTGGGAACTGGGCCATCTCACTCTGCAAGAACCTGGGTGGGTCTGGCTGGGGAAGTACAAGGCTTCTGAAATCTTAGCGACGAACCATCTGAATAATTATTTCTTCTTCTTCTTCTTCTTCTTCTTCTTCTTCTTCTTCTTCTTCTTCTTCTTCTCCTCCTCCTCCTCCTCCTCCTCCTCCTCCTCCTCCTCCTTCTTCTTTTCTCCTCCTCCTCCATCTTCTTTCTCCTTCCCTTCCTCCCCCTCCTCCTCCTTTATTCTCCTTCTCCTCTTCCTTCCCTCTTTCCCAAAGGGTGACATTTAAGTACGACGGCTCCACCATCGTCCCAGGACACAACGGGGCGGATTACGAAGAATTTATACGACAGTGTACAGGTGAGTTTCTTTTTCGCTCTCCTCCACCAACCCACGTTCCTCGTGTTGCCAAGGGGAAGGGAGGAAAGGCCAAACAGCTTCGAAATGTGCTTTTTTAACACTCCCCAACACTCCCTTCCTCCCCCCCCCAAAAAAACCTTTGAAAAGCCCTGAACTGTAATGATGTCATCCATCTCACAGGCCTTTTGTTGGGCGATTCTCAGTCCTCCCTTCAAAGAAAGATGCAAATGGTTCACGAGTGCTTTCATTCCTTTCAACCAGAGCCCAAATTCTAGCCAGTTGTCCAGGAATTCTTTCTCCTGCTCAATCTGTCCACGGTGACCTTTGAAACTTGTTTTAATTCACGCCCAAATGCAGGCTTTCCTCCAACACCGGCAATCTCTTGCAAGCAACGTTAAGGAACACGCAAAGGCCTGGTGTTGTGTTATTTTGTTCTGGCTGGAAGAGGATTCAGTAACAGTAACAGAGTTGGAAGGGACTTTGGAGGTCATCTAACCCAACCCCCTGCTCATGCAGGAGACCTATACTAAGGGATTCGAACCGCCGACCTTCCTGATTGACAAGCCCAGTGACTGAGCCATCTAGCCAGGCTATTTCGCTTTAGGCTGGCAGAAATTCTCTCTCTGTCTCTCACGACCCAGCATGTCTGAACACGGATGCACAGCTAAGGGGCCAATGGAGGGCTGCCTACCGATGTTCAAACATTCTCGGGCGAGGACAGAAACGACAGATCAAGAAAACCAAGTCTCCACCGGCACAAAGTTGCATTTACTTATTTATTTATTTATCCACCTTCACCCAAGCAAAAGTCCGGGTTGACACGTTGTTGACGTCACTTCCAAGCGATTGCAAACCTTGTAACCTGCATATTTACTTACTTACTTACTTACTTAACTTCTCTGGTTTCTAGAGCGGGCCATTTTGGCATGAATTATAAGCCAAAGGAAAAAAGGAAAACCCAATCTTTTTGGGAGAAACGGTGAAAGGGGTTGTTAGAGACGTGGATACAAATAGAATAACAGAGTTGGAAGGGATCTAGTCCAGGGCTCAGCAACCTAGTCCAGAGCCGCATCTGGCTCTTTCACCCCTCTGCTGAGGCTCCCTGTCACTCAAAATATGCGTCACAACCGCCAATGTGCGACACCCGCCGGCATGCAATTTATTGAGCTTTTCAACCCCCGGTAGGCCAACCATGGATAAATCTAAGAAAAGAAACGTTTCAGAAGAAAACAGAATGTTTAATTCAACTACATATGCTAGTTTTGTGGCTCCTAGGCAGGAAATCCTGCACCACTTCAGACAAATGGTTGTCCATCCTCTTCTTAAAAACTTCCGGCGTTGGAGCATTTGCAACTTCTGGAGGCAAGTCGTTCCACTGGTTAATTGTTCTCACTGTCAGGAAATTTCTCCTTAGTCATAGAGCCGTGTGAATAGGTTGTTTACGTGGTTCTGGACTTTGGGCCCAGAGGTGTCCAGAGGAAGGGAGATATTTCTATCTATCTCCCTTCCTCTGGACACCTCTGGCCCCAAAGTCTACAGCAGAGTTTCTCAACCTTGACCATGTTAAGGTGTATGGACTTCCAACTCCCAGAATTCCCCAGCCAGCCATGAATTAAAGCAAAGAAGAAGGTGGGGAAGGAGGGAGAGCGGAGAGAAACCATTCGGGCTTTCGGGAGAAATCGTGAAAGGGGCTGTTAGAGAGGTGGATGTCATAAATGCGTACGAACGGATTGTTCTTTTTTTTTTTGGTTTTTTTTGTAAATAAATTTCAAAGCCTCCACTCCCTCCTTTCTTTTCTTCCGCCCTGCTTTCTTTTGCTTTCAGCTCACAGAAGAAAGCTTGCAGCAGGAAACATCATGAAACGGTTCATGTCTTGGCTTTTCATCTTCTGTGCCTGCCACCCTGTGTTTTCCTCTTTCATGTTTTACTTTTAAAGGGCCAGCCTGGAAACCGAGGCAAAATAACCCCAAAACGGGTGGTTGGGTGGGGGAGGGAGGGAGGAAGAGGAGTCCTCCTTATGGTAATGATTGTGGTTGAGGTTCTCGTTGACAAGCTATTCCTGTCTGTCTGCAAATCATTTCCCCCCCCTCCCCTTTGCGTTTTGCCTTTGCAAAGAAAAATAAAAAATAAATCAATTTCTTTGGGCTGCAGGACAGATGCCATCTTATTAGCTTTTTTCCCTTCTGCTCCTGCCCCTGCTGCTTCCAATTTCCGGTTTGCTTGGGATTCTGATTTAATTTTGCACAAAGGAAAGTTCCTGGGTTTTTTTATTTTTATTTTTATTTTATTTTTTTTTGGCCTTTCTCTGGCGATCCTAGTTGTTTCCCTAAACACACACACCATGTACATGCACACAGATCATGCCTGGCGCGTCTCTTCTTCTATGAACTTCCTTTTTTTCAGCTTTTGGCTTAGGTTCTTTTGGGTGAAATCTACTTACCTTCCTTGCCGATTCGGAAGTGCACACACCATGCAGAGGGTAAAAAACACATTACTTCCTGGTTAAAACCAGGAAGTAATGGCACCAGGGCAGGTGGGCGGAGCCTCGCTCCGCCATCGCTATCGGTTCTCCGAACCACCTGCTACAATCGCTACCGGATCGCCCGATCCGGTCCGAACCAGGAGGATTTCACTCCTGGTTTGAGGATGTTCTAGAGCCGAGTTTCTCAACCTTGGCCATGTTAAGATGGGTGGACTTCAACTCCCAGAATGCTGGCTGGAGAATTCTGGGAGTTGGAGTCCACCCATCTTAACATGGCCAAGGTTGAGAAACCCTGCCGTAGACTTTGAGTCAGAGGTATCCAGAGGAAGCAGTTAAAAGAAGTAAAAATTCTGGCCATAACCATATAATCAAAACTCTGCTCCTTTTTTTTTAACCTGCATTGTGACGTAATGGTGTGCAAAACCCCAGATGTTCATCACAAGTCTTTAAAAAATAAGTAGCAGCCAAAACCACCAATCTCAGAGAGCACCAAGAACCCCACAATTCAACCCCAAGCTACAAATATTCTCTACTATAAGTAGCAGAATGGCAGATGGGATATAATCCTCAGCCACCAGAAAACTCATAGGAGGTCATGAATCTTACCAATGAAGATTGGTAAGATTTTGGATGCAGCTGGATGAAAACAGGAGGAGAACAACAATGGAAATTAGGTTATTTATTTGCCAACCTGATGACCAATTTGGTAGGTCAAATTTTGCTTTGCCAGCCATTCCAGTTCATTCCTTTATTTATATTTATTTTCTCAAGATGACATTCGGTTGTTTGGCTTCATCCGGTTCACCACTGGAGACACCATGAGCAAGCGAGTCAAGTTTGCACTGATCACCTGGATAGGGGAGAACGTCAGTGGCCTTCAGAGAGCTAAAACAGGGACCGATAAGACCCTCGTGAAAGAAGTTGTACAGGTAAGTGGAGATGCTCAAGTCAATATTTCTTGTCCCAGCAAGAAGGTAATTTTTTTTTTTTTGGTGAAGCTGTTCAGGAAGACAGGCGAAATGAAGGGTCGTTGTTGCTCTCTGAGCTTGCTTGTTTTATTGTAGACATTCCATTACCCAACTAGGTAACGTCATCAGTGCTGGAAGAGAGTGGAATTTGCAAGGAGGAGAGAAAGGAGGAGGAGGAGGACTGTGGAGTCCTTGGTGCTCTCTGAGCTTGGTTGTTTCCTTGCAGATGTTTCATTACCAAACTAGGTAACATCTTCAGTGCTAGAAGGGAGTGGAGTTTACTCTCAGCTTATAGCAAACCCCACTCCTTTCTAGCACTGATAATGTTACCTAGTTTGGGTAATGAAACGTTTGCAATAAAACCACCCAGCTCAGAGAACCCCAAGGACTCCTCATTTCAACCCCGAGCTACAAATACTTTCCTTTACTGAGACAGGAGAACGTGCTAATTCGAGACATCCTTGGTTGCACCTTGAGATTTGATTTCTAAGTTCCTCTTTTTAATGTGGATCAAGGCCCTTCGTTCGAGCACCCTCAATTACACATTATGGGTCTACTAGTTGGGATCCAGAGTCCATAAACTGAGAAGACGCCATGTTTCCTAACCTTGGCCTTACATCCGAAGTAAAGCGGTCATCATCTTCTAGAAGTGTTGGACTTCCAACTTCCATTAGCCCAGCTGTTGTAAGCTGTTAACAAGGGGTTGTAGCAGTTGCAGTCAAAAGAATTTGACTGAATGCATTTGATCTACACCAGCAATTCTGAATGCTTTGCGTTCTTGTCCTTCCGTTGAAATGAGGAAGCCAACGTCTAAAGGAAAATACCCTCCAAGACATTAAAATGGCTAATTTAGATGTTCTGATGGCTTCTGTGACGGTAAAGTTGAAAGAAGCTCTGAAGGAAGCACGGCTACTACTCTACAAATAATCTTCAGTTTCTTTGTTCCGCTCAAGAGGCTGAATCAAACATTCGCAGAGATGTTTGTTGTGGTTCTCCTTGGTCTGTTAATGCAGACTCCGCCTTTTGTGTTGTGTGGAGCCATTCAGGTTGTCAAGGCCTCCACCCCCCCAGCTTCCTGGCCCCAAACAAATGGATGTGTTTGTTTGTGGGGCTCATGCGCTCTAGAAGGAGCACAGAGGTGGTCATTCATCCCCAGGCCATCCCCAAGGTCAAAATGGGATGGCAAAATCGAGTGGGAGAAGACTGAAAAGGCCTTGTTTGTCTTGGGGATGGAAATTTAAGAGGATCCAGAAAAACGGTTTCAGCGGGAAACAGACCGAAAGGACGCTCACTCGTGTATTTCAAGAGGCTCGTCAGCTTTAAGAAGTGCTCAAAATCTGTGAGCTATTGTACTGACCACACCGGCTCCGTTTCCTGGCTGGAAAAGGAGAGGGGAAGTTTCCCAAACTTTGGACTTTCTACCTGTGTTGAATTACAGGGAGTCTTCCAACAATGACCGGTCACTGTTCAAGGCTCTGACAGACCTACCTGGATGTACTTATGACCCAGATTTAAAGTTATGGTGGTCACCCCTCCCCCCAGTCCTGTAACTGCACTTCAGGTGGTTAGCAATACCTTGTTATTTTACACTGGTTTTGCTGAAAACTGGCATTGACGTCTGGTTTTGGGCAAAACCATGTCCCTGGTGTGAAGCATTAGTTCGCTTAACAACCATGTTCCTCGCTTAAACAACTGCCACAAAGAAAATAGTAAAATCAGGTTGGTTGTGCAATCGTTTGCAACCGTCGTGAGTTACGACCGTGATTGGCAGGCTCCATTACAGTCACAACTTGAGGCCTTATCGGCAACAGCTCTTATCATGGACGTGGCTGACGCTGGAAGTTCAAATCCAAGACCTCTGAAGGACCTCATGTATGCTAACATTTGGGGAAGCAACTTTTTTGCTATGTTTTCTCATACCTCTCTGCAGCTCTCTCGATTACGATGTGATTACTGCTTGGTTAGGTCCGTGCAGTAACGGTTTCAGATGAATATTAAAATGGGGAGACATTATTGCAGGGGTGAAATCCAGCAGGTTGCTACAGGTTCTGAAGAACTGGTAGCGGACATTTTGAGGAGTTCAGAGAACCAGCAAATACCACCTCTGGCTGGCCCCAGAGTGGAGTGGGAATGGGGATTTTGCAATATCCTTCCCCCAGGAGTGGGGTGGGAATGGAGATGTTGCAATATCCTTCCCCTGCCACGCCCACCAAGCCACATCCACCAAGTCACGCCCACAGAAGTAAAAAAAAAAATGGATTTCACCACTACATTATTGACAGTGGAAAACTACCGAAAAGTCGTCAAAGAGTTTCTCTGGGACCATTGTTTTTGGAAATAGAGAAATTCCATTCCTGTTTCAAAACCTGGCTAGGTGGCTCAGTGGCTAAGATGGTGAGCTGGTTGATCAGAAAAGTCGGCAGTTCGGCGGTTCGAATCCCTAGTACAGGTCTCCTGTGTGAGCAGGGGGTTGGACTAGATGACCTCCAAGGTCCCTTCCAACTCTGTTACTGTTATAAAAGTGCCCGGGCCACCATCTTATTCAGCCCCACTTTCTAGTGATGAGGACATTTATTTATTTATTCATTTACATGCTGCCCTTTCTCCGGAGACTCAGGGCGGCTTACAATGCTTTTAAGCAATAGCCTTCATACTTTTGTGTATACCTGCTTAATAGGGCTTTCGGGGGCCCCCTAAGCGGTGTTCTTTTTTATACAAAGTCACCTTATTGCCCCCACAATCCGGGTCCTCATTTTACCTCCCTCGGAAGGATGGAAGGCTGAGTTGACCTGGAGCCTGGTGAGATTCGAACTTGCAGTAATTGCAGACAGCTGGTGTTACTTAACAGTACTTTAGTCTGCTGCGCCACCAAGGCTCTTTACCTAACCTTACCTTCTCCGATTCCCATCCTTCGCTAAACAAACGTTACTCTTTTTTTTTTGGTCTCCTGCAGAATTTCGCCAAAGAGTTTGTGATCAGCGATCACAAGGAACTGGATGAAGATTACATCAAAGGTGAATTGAAGAAAGCTGGAGGGGCAAATTATGACGCGCAGGCAGAATAGACCCGGAAGAGGAACACACCGTGCCTCCTGCAGCCACCTGAATAGATGTGCCACCCAAGGAGGCGGGAAAGCACAATTTATCTGTGAAAACAAAACTGGAAGATAATTTGAGGCAAGTGTGAGAACGAAGCTGCTTCATTTAAGGCTCCTCGGAAGCCTGTTCCTATCTCCAGAAGTGGACCTCAGTTTTTTCCCCTCCCCATTTCATCCATCAAACCAGCTCCTTCTCGTGTGTTATTTTTTCCCCTTCTCTCTCTCTAAGTTCTTCTTTTAATCGCTGTCTTTCTCATTTTTACAAATATTACGTAGGTACCTGGCTCCGTAGGAAATTGGCCATTAAGTCACGGTGTTGGCTGTAGGGCCTGCTGAAGGCTTCTTGAGAGCTTTAGATCTTTCCGTGAAGCTCGGTCGGTCTAGATAGAACAGAGGTCTTCAAACTTGGCTGCTTTAAGACTTGTGGACGTCAACTCCCAGAATTCTCCAGCCAGCTATGCTGGCTGGAGAATTCTGGGAGTTGACGTCCACAAGTCTTAAAGCTGCCAAGTTTGAAGACCTCTGGTCTAGAAAGTCTCCAAGGATGAACCACGAATTCATTCTTGACAGCTGTCTTCCCTCACTGACCAACAAAAGGGCTTACAACGTGCAGAACAAGTTACGCCGCCCACGAATCGCATGCTTTCTTCCAAAAGTCATCTCTGCTGGGTCTGGATGAGATTTGCAATCTTCTCCACGCCACTGGAAGGTTTACTTCTAGGTGGTTTAAAAAAAAAGAGAGAGGAAAAAAAAGCACAAAATTGCTGCCCCCCCCCCCCCAAATAATAATAATAGCCAAAGGGCTGTGACTTGAGACTTCCCCAAGACTAAACGCAGCTCTCTAAAGTTACTACAGGGTTGAGACCATTAACGGAAAAGAAGGTGAAATACAGGGTGAATTATGAGACGGGCGGTATTTGATTCACTGAAATGAAATCCTATTTAAATCACGCCAGCCTCTTTGTCCAGCTAGTAGTAGAAGGGTGAGCGCTGATCTACTATTCAAAACCAGATGTGGGTCTTGATTGGAACAAGTCATGCATTTGCGGGACATAAAAGTTCCTTTATTCCACATAAGCAAACTTATTTACTCAGAGCTCTGTTTCCAGAAGGTTTGGTTCTTCAGTTAGGTATGTGCCAGATTGTGGGTTGTTGTTGCTGGGGTTTTTTTTACCATTGTGCTTAAAAATAATTTCCGTATGCCCAATGGAACTTTGTCACAAAGAACTGTGCGGAGTGTTGCAGCCTCCAGTTGCAATTGTGCGTGTACTTTTCCCTAGGAGTAAGAAGTGTTGCACACACAATGGGATTTCTAAACATGCGTGCGTGGGTGGAAGGTCGGAGGGGATTTGGGGTGAGTAGTGAATGTGTTTGTTTGCAGCCCCTGCAAATCCACGCATGCTGACGTCACTAAAGGTCAAAGAGAAGCTGAAATATTTGGCATTAAACAGCCATCGAGGGGAAACGTAATCTTCTATTTCAGTTTTTTTATGGAATACGAAGGAATATAATTTGCCTTAAAGGAACAGCTTGGTTTTGCATCATATGATCTTTAGCTTTCTTTCTTTCTTTCTTTCTTTCTTTCTTTCTTTCTTTCTTTCTT
>WNWU01000065.1:4091557-4110078 GCA_012654045.1 Ptyas mucosa | reverse complement strand
TCTTTCTTTCTTTCTTTCTTTCTTTCTTTCTTTCTTTCTTTCTTTCTCTTTCTTTCTTTTTCTTTTTCTTTTTCTTCCTTTGTTTTGAAAAAGTTGCTGTAAAGACCAGTAAATAAGGGAGAAAACAAAATGTCTCCTTTTCTGATTGTACTGTTTTGTACCGTCATTGTTCTTTTTTTATTATTATTGTTGTTATTATTATTTCTGCCTTTGTACCCTGAATGTGTAAGATGATTGCTGGTGAGACTTGTAAAACAATTATATAGCAGACCTGGGTTGCATTCTTGTGAAATGTTAACGCTATTTGCTTCGACTGGGAATTGGAATGGGAATTGTGTGCGAACTCCTCTATTCTTTCATTGGCGGTTTAGAGTATTGGATTGTCAAATCATGGACTCCGTGCCCACCTTAAATTTCAACCAGTCTTTTGGTTGGGTGGTGGGAGCAAGAGATGAGTCCAGTCTGAAGAACATCAAGTCTAAAGAAAAGACAACTTACGGGAAATCTCAGCCATCTTCAGGAACATAGGGGGAAGCTACAAGGAAAAGGAGCAATACATATTTTACAGGCCAACAGAAAGTAGGGCTAGAAATGACCAATATGCATCTAGCTACTTAGATGTCCTTTAAATGTTAGAAAAATTTCCTGAAAAGCTTCCATCATAGTCTACTACAGAAGTTGTGGATTCTGAAAACTTGTAAGAAGCTGGACAGCGCCTTCTTGACGCTTGTCTGATTAACAGAATAACAGAGTTGGAAGGGACCTTGGAGGTCTTTTAGTCCAACCTGCTGCTCAAGGAGGAGACCTTATACTAGTGCTTCTCAACCTTGGTAGATTGAAGATGGGTGGACTTCAACTCCCAGATCCCCCAGCTGGCTGGGGGATTCTGGGAGTTGAAGTCCACCCATCTTCAAGCTTCCAAGGTTGAGAAACACTGCCCTATATCATTTCAGACAAGTGGCTATCTACTCTCTTCTTGAAAATCTCCAGTGTTGGAGCACCCACAACTTCTGAAAGCAACTTCTGTTCCATTGACTAATTGTTCCCACTGCCGGGAAGTTTCTCCTTAGTTCTAGCTTGCTTCTCGCCTTGATTAGTTAATCTTCCTGCACATTGGAGAGAATCGTGTTAGATGTTCCTTATGGTCTCTTCCATCTCCACAGTTACATGATCTTAGATTGCATCCTTTTTTTTCTAGATGCAATGACCTTTCGAAATGAGCCAAGAGGATGCCAAGAGATTCAGCGGCTGAATCTCTACTGCACGGTACATTGTGTACTGGGCGGTGGGAGGGGACATCCTGGGGAAACAGGTAGAAACCTTGCACACAGGTCTGTCTAGAGCCCTCGTCCTTGTCCCTGGACACATTATGTGTCCAGGGACGAGGAAGTATATGATCATTAGACCCTTGGAGGATCTGCTAAGAAAGGGAAGGTATTTTGACCCATGTCTCTGATGATAGGGCAGCGGGGTAGCTCAACAGTTAGGAAACTGGGCTTGTTGGCTAGAAAGTGGTCAGCTTGAGTTCGAAACCCGAACACTTACATGATGGGGTGAGCTCCTGTCCTCATCCCAGCTCCTGCCCACCTAGCTGTTCGAAAGGATGCAGATGCGAGTAGATAAATAGATACCACGTTGGCGGGAAGATAACAGGGCTGTTCTGTCCCCCTTCCCCACACAGGCAAACACACAACCAGGCACGCCTGCCAAGTTTTTATTAAGCAATCAGACTAGAAACCCTTGCAGATAAGAGTTTTGGCAGTAAACTGCGTAATGCCTGCCAAGTCAGTTTTCACTCACAGTAAGCAAGAGAGAGTTTCTCCTCAGTCCGGTCCAGTAGCAAAAAGTAATCCATGAAGCAGGAGTTAACCAAGGTCCAATCCAAATATGCACCAGCCAGATTCCAGATAATGCGATGTGACTCTCAGGTTTTTAACTTTGACCATCACAAAGCCTGAAGAGCAATCACACCCACTTTTATTCCTTGTGGGGTGTGGCTCAGTGACTCAGCTCAATCTCTGGCCTTCCCATGCCTCTTTCGTTGCTGCGCACGCTTCTCCCTCCGACGCTGCCTGGGATCAAGCCAGAATTCATCATCCTCACTCCCTATCTGTTGTTGTTCCAATAGGCTTTCCTCCTGGCATATCCCAGGCTGTTCCTCTTGGCCTTCGGATGGAACCTGGGACATTGCCAGAGAGGAGGGTCCTAGAGAGGGAGGCCTTGTCAGTTCCTCCCCATCACCTTCTGAGTCCTCTTCCTCTGTTAGGACAGGCTCAGGAGTCAGGGGTCACAACAAGGGCTCTGTGAATCCTGTTGGCCACATGACCGCGGACGTGTCTTCAGACAGCACTGGTTCAATGGCCTTGAATCGGACATGAGCACTGCCCCTTAAAGTTGGCAACGACTAGCGGAGTAAAAATACACAGGGACTCATCTATGGAGACTCTCAGTCATCCAGGTCGTGGTTGTCCGAAAGATGCTTTTTCAAGAGGCAACTGGACTTTCTGGATTTTCTTTGAAGACATTTCGCTTCTCATCCAAGGAGCTTCTTCCATGTGTGTTTGTGTGTGTGGGATACACACATCTACCAATAAAAGAGTCTATGGAGATTCTCAATCATCCAGGTTAGGGTTGTCCCAAAGGTGTTTTTTTCAAGACTTTCTTGGTTGTTCTTTGAAGACGTTTTGCTAAAGATGCTTCTTGGATCAGAAGCAAAACATCTTCAAAGATCTTGGATCAGAAGCGAAAGTCCAGTTGCCTCTTGCAAAAGCACCTTTGGGGTACACAGGGACTCCTTTACCTCTGATGATTATCATGGGGATGAGAGGGGTGGTAGGGCATCAGTCCCCTTCCCCGTCTCTGCAGCCCCACAGCCATCCTGTGATTCTACGGCTTTCAGCTCAAGATGCTTTCTAACCGAGCGTACGAAATTGTGCTCATTGACCTACATCTATTTCCCACACGCTCGCGATCTGAAAAGCACATTAGTGTGTTGTTATAGTGACAAAACCAGCTGCAGTTCCTGGAACCCTACGGAGGTGTCCTTAATCTTGCCTTCGTTGAGGATTTCTTGGTTGTTCTCAGCCTATTAACTGAGGCTTAGGCGTACGTATATCTGGGTGACTTTAAGCCAGGCGGCAACTCATGGCTCGCCCATTTAATCCAAGTCAACAGAGATGGCAGTTCCCTTCCAGGAGAAAAACGACGAAAGCAAATTCCCATCACGAACGAATCCTTAGCACAGCCTAGTCCTCGACTTACAACAGTTCATTTACTCACCGTTCAAAGTTACAACAGTTCTGAGAAAAGGGACTTACGTTACGACCGTTTTTCACTCCTGCGACCGTTGTCGTATCCCCATAAAGTCAGATACTTGACAACTGACTCGTGATGGTTGCCACATCCTCGTGGTCACGTGGTCAAAACTGAGATGCTTGGCAAGTGATTCATATTTATGATGGTGGCATAAAAGGGGTCCGTAATCCCTTTTTGCGATCTTCTGACCAGCCAAGTCCATGTGGAAGCCAGATTCACAACCGTGTGACTAACTTCACACTTAAGAACTGTGGCAAGGAAGGTCTTAAAACTCAACAGTTGTCTCACTTAATAACCGAAGTGTTAGGCTCAGTTATGGTCGTAAGGCGAGGACTACCCTGTATAACCCAAACTGTCCCTCTTTCTGTTTATGGGAAGGTTTTATGCGTAGCTTTTGGGGAACTTGAACAAGCCTTGCAAATCCATTGCGTCTGGGAGGGGATATTTGGGCTGCAAGAATCCAGATGTTTACTAAAAGACAACGATGAGAGACACAACATTCATTGGAAAGGCTATTGGAGGAAATTGCAAAGTGCCATGGTTAAAATCAGATTTTTTTTCTTTCTTTCTTTCCCGTCCACCCTCTCCCAAGCACATTGTTATCAGCCTCCTTGACAACAGTTGTCATAGCAATCCAGCCTTTTTTTTTCTCCACTTCCAAGATGTATTTGTCCCCCACAGTCATGGAATGAACCCCAAATCGGGTCATTAGGGGAGAAAGAAAGCAAAATTAAAGTCTTCTCCAAGTCAAAGCCAACTGCCCCTGACTCCAGGGTGAAACCCCTTAGTCATTTACAATTTTCAGTGTTTTCTTTGTAACTTCCCATCCAAGAACAGACCAAATAACAATAAGAGAGCTGGAAGGGACCTTGGAGGTCTTCTAGTCCAACCCCCTGCTCAAGCAGGACTCAAGCAGGAATCATTCCGGACAAGCGATTGTCCAGTCTATTCTTTAAAACCTCCAGTTTTGGAGCACCTACAACTTCCTTCTGAAGACAAGTTGTTCCACTGATTAATTGTTCAACTTCTCACTGTCAGGAAATTTCTCCTTATTAGAAGTTTGCTTAGTTTTTAATCAAGATATACCATGTTCGAGCTAATCGCTGCTTCTTAACGATCTCACTTCATCATAAACCACATTAGGAACCAGATGTCATAATTAATAGTTGAGTTTTACTTCATTGAGTTAGGCTACAGTAATAGAATCTCGACAACAGCTTGATAATACTGCTCCTTTCTTGCCTCTTATACCAAAGAGACTCAAAGGGGATTGTCTCCGAGTTTCTTTCTCACTCTTTCCTGTTTTCCTAGGGCTACGTTCATGTTTTTCCAACAGCTTCCATCTATTTTCTTCAAGGCTGTCTCTGTGTGGAGGTACATATTTTCTCACCAAGAGAGAAAGAGAAAGAAAGAGAGGAAAAATAGGCTGGGAAGATTTATGAATGGGGTAATAAAGATATATAAATGAGGTCTGTTCTCGAAGTAGATTTAAAACTGGTTCAGTTCATGAACTTGAAGAGATTGTCTCCCCCCAAAATCCAGGCATATTCTGAATTCATAAGTGGGGGAAAGCTAAAACGCTGCTCTGGGGAATCTGTAAAATGTGACCTCCCACCGTAGGGCCTCTTGAACTGCTGAGACAATCAGAATTTCCTGTAGAGTCATCCTTCTGACTATCTAGTTGTCTGGGTAGAGTATTCGGCCTGTGTGTCTCAGCTGACTCAGCAAAATGGAGAATTATTCAGAGTTTCCAAAGCTTAGGAAATTCCCCAATTGCTCCACAAAAGTCAAGCTGAGGGACAGCAAGAAGGTCGGACAGGGCAGGGAACTGACCGATTCTCCAATAAGGAAGTGCAGCCAAGACCGTTGTTCACAAAGCTGAAGGAGATCTTGGAACTGGGACCAAGCCAGGAAGACGATATGGAGCAGAGAGCCTTACGGTGGCTGGGCAGGAAACAGACAGGCGAGGCAGATATGGATTTCCTTATGAATTATTTTCTCTTCCGCGGTTGTAATTTGACAATTTAGGGCCATCCGATGTGCTGGATTCTAGTAGGTTGAGGAGATGACAAAAGGATCCTTGCTTTTTGATGTCCAGCGTCCATATTTTCTCTAACTGCTTGGCTGAAGGCTTAGTGCGACTGCCGAAAGCAATGGTACGGATTCCTGAGCTGCTTTCCTAAAAATATAATATAAAGGGGCCTCTCCCACACCAAAAAAGAGAAGTATGGGGCTGCAGATCCTTCATATGGGCCCTATCCTTGAGGGGGGGGAAAGTCAAAATTCCAGCCCGAATAAACACAAGTCCTACTCTACAAGGCATTTTCAGACTAGGGCAGAGGTCTGCCACCTTAAACACTCAAAGAGCCATTTGGACCCGTTTCCCACAGAAAAGAAAACACCGGGAGCCACAAAACCCTTCCCGTGCCTGACTATTTCTTGAGCGGCCACAAAACTAGCATATGTAGTTGAATTAAATGTTCTGTTTTCTTCGGGAAACTTTTATTTGCTTGGATTTATCCATGGTTGGCCTACCGGGGGTTGAAAAGCACAATAAATCACATGAGAGCGGGTGTCGCACATTGGTGTTTGTGACGCATATTTTGAGTGACAGGCAGCCGCAGAAGAGGGATGAAAGAGCCACATGCGGCTCCAGAGCCACAGGTTGCTGACCCCTGGACTGGGGGTACAAATATCTAGAAAGCCTTCAGTCTGGTGGAACAGCATACAAGAGAAAACAAGATCAGCCTTCAGGAGCTCAAGGCACATGGTAGACTTGAAGAAAAAAAAACACCAGAGAAATTCAAAAGAAATTCTAAAATCTAAAGCATCCTAAAAGAGGCAGAACCACCATTTGGAGAGTGGAAGATAAATTTCACCACAGTAGAAAATTTGCTTTGCTTTCCAGGCTTGGCTCCACGGTTCCTTTTCCTAGACAAGGAAACCTTCAAACAATTTTTGGGGGCACAGGGGAAAGGAAAGGGGAGGAGGAAAGGAAAAAAGGAGAGAGGAGAGAAAAGAAAGGAGACAGGAGAGGAGAGGGGAGGGGAGGGGAGAGGAGGGGAGAGGAAAGGGGATAGAGAAAGAAAGGGAAAATAAAGGAAAAGAGGGAAGGAGAAGAAGGGAAGGAGAAAGGGAAGGGAAATAAAGGGAAAGAAGAGAGGAAAGGAAAGGGGAGGGAAGGGAAGGGAAGGAAAGGAAAAAGGATAGAGAAAGAAAGGGAAAATAAAGGAAAAGAGGAAAGAAGGGAAGGAGAAAGGGAAGGGAATTAAAGGGAAAGAGGAGAGGAAAGGGAAGGGAAGGGAAGGGAAGGGAAGGAAATAGGAAGGACAGAAAAAAGAGAGGAAAGGAAAGAAGGAATGGACTAGGAAGGAAATAAAAAGAGAAAGGAAGAGAAGGAAGGAAAAGGATGGGAGGGAGGGAGGAAAGGAGGAAAGAAGGAAAGGGAAAGGAAAGGTCACCATTTGTCTTCTATTAATATAACGGCAGGATATTTCACGCTGTAAGCCTTCAAAGCTACTGAGAAACAGATCCGGCATAATCAATGTTTCATTTCTTCCTAATCCTGGGATTTATTCTTTCGGCAGATGAAAGGATCCGGCTGCACAGTCCCAGTCTTTTCAACATGGTCTTTTCTCCCTCCACAATTAGAGAAAAGATTTTTACACACACATACACACACCCTTTCTCTCCCTCTCGGATGTCTTCTTCAACCACAGGAGGGTTGGCAGAAACGGCTCCAACCAGTTGGAAAGGCTGAAGAGCAAAGCAGCTGCTCCCAAGTCGGGCGACCTCTCACTTCCTGCCCTCCGAACGGACCTGACGGAAGATGAGATTAATTAAGCATTATTGCCCTGATTCCCTGAGTAGCTGCCGGGGCCATGGATCAACTTTTGCTCACGCTGCTGGTCAGTTAAATCAAGCGTAGCCACGTGTGCAGGATGCCTTGACATAACGGGCCAACCGCCAAAGATTCATTTCATCCCACGTAACCCAACATGTCCAACCTTGGCAACTTGAAGACCTCTGGACTTGCAACTCCCAGAAGTGGATAGCAAACCCTCCCAAGTTTACATAGCTTGATGAATGCCTGCATATGATGAGATTTAGCTCCGATTTGGGTTCTGCTTTTTTTTTTTTTTGGTCCAAACAGTGAGACCGAAAGTGCAACGCATTCACTTCATCACCAAGAAAGGATGTCAGCTTGCTTCAGGCCCTGATTAAACAGCGGAAACCCCTCAACACACCGAGTTATTTAAAGCAGCTGGTCTGGTTGGTTCTTATTCCCAACCCCCCCAGTTCAATCTGCTATTGATTCAGCCTTCGCTGCGGTGTGCTATAAATTAATAGGCTCTTGCGTTGCTGTTAGAAGATGCACTGAGAGCTGGCCATTAATAACCCCGTTAGGGGAATTGAAGTTTTGGATTTAAAATCTTCTATTCCTTCAGGAGTTTCAAGGGCTGTTTCGCACATGAAGCATTCAGGTTGTGTACTGTGGACAACACACACTGCTGTGGACATCCCTGTGGGATGTCACAGATAGTCCTTGATGTCTATGGAGGTTCTCCATCCTCAGGCATGGTTGTCCCAAAGGTGCTTTTTCAGGAGGCAACTGGACTTTTTTTTTTCTTTTGAAGAGGTTTCGCTTCTCATCCAAGAAGCTTCTTCAGCTCTGACTGGATGGTGGGGAATGGAAGGATTGATACTCCTTGCAGACAGCTGGTCCTTCGCATCCTTTTAGCGAGTCGTTGAGGCTACTTGGAGGTTTATCTGTGTCCTTCCATCCAGTCAGAGCTGAGGAAGCTTCTTGGATGAGAAGCGAAACGTCTTCAAAGAAAAACCAGAAAGTCCAGTTGCCTCTTGAAAAAGCACCTTTGGGAGATAGTCCTTGACTTACAACCATTCGTTTAGTGACTGAAGTTACAACGGCACTGGAAAAGGGACTTAACGACCGTTGCAGCCTCCCCGTGGCCACATGATCAAAATTCGGCCGCTTGGCCACTGGCATGTACTTATGACGGTTGCAGTGTTCCGGAGTCATGTAAGCCCCTTTTGCAACTTTCCAACAAGCCAAGTCCATTGGGAGGCCAGGTTCACTTCACAATCGCGTGACTAACTTAACAACGGCTGCGAGAAAGGGGCAAACTGGGGCAAAATTCACTGAAACCACTGTCTCCCTTAGCGACAGAAATGTTGGGCTCGATTGCGGTCGTAAGTCAAGGACTTCGGTTCTTGAAAGCATCTCCATCGTTTGGAGGTCTGTGCGTGCATTTCTCCAACCTTGCGGCCTTTACAACCGTTAGTCCCTTTGAATAATTTAAAGCCATACGGTCAAAAGACGGACAGAGGTAGATGCAAGATCAACCACGTTGATCAATCGTGATCAACCTTGTGGTGGTTAAGGCGAGGATTACCTGCAGGGATTTACAGCGGTAGTGGGATTCAAATCCAGGCGCTACCGGTTCGCTATCGGTAGCGCAAGCGTGAGGCGTTTCTGCTCATGCGCAGAGTGTTTTTGGTGACTTCTGGGCGGGTGGGCGGAGTCTCCCGCCACCGCCGCTGCTACCAGTTTTCCCAAACTGGGGTGAACCGGGAACAACCCACCACTGATTTATAGGTGAACTAAAACGCTTATTTTGGGATCGGCACTCCTGCTTCCCCAGGTTTTCCATTTCCAAAGCCTGAAATATTTTCCGTTTTTAAGCCGTGGAAAGAGAGCTCGAAAGGTCCACAGGAGAACGTGGGGTGAGCTGCCCATGCCTTTCTGTGGCCTCGGCCTTTTTGATGATCTGCAAAACCAAATGCAACCCTGTGGGGGGGGAAAAAAAAACAACCCGAAATTTCTTCTCCCAGTCTGACGCTTCGGGAGTGGGGGGACAACCAGCTTCTGATTCAGCTCAACCCTAAAAGCTTCCTAGCCATATATGGTCAACTCATTCACGGAAGGAATGTCAGCGAATCAGGTGAGCTGTCAGTCAAAGGGAACCTCGCTGAGCAGAAAACAAAACCACAGGAAGATGACTGTGCAGAACGAGAACGGAGCCAGTGGGAGCGAAGCAGCAGCCAAGGTTGCCTTTTACGGTTAAAGGGGGGGGGGGGGGGGAATTAGCAACAATAAACGAACCTTCACTGCAATCCAAATCTACCCTTCAGTCAAATTTAACCAGCGGTGGTCAAATGACTTAACAAGCCAGAGGCTGAAGCGTCATTTAGGCATTTAATTTGTCTCAGGTGTGCAATGCAATGCTTTTTTTCCTTATAAGGAAGGGGGTTTTTTTTTAGTCCTCCTTAAATAATGTGCATGTCCTTGACTTATGACCATAATGGAGCCTGCCCATTAGGGTCATAGCAATAGCACTTAAGACTTACGGTATATACTGCTTCACAGTGCTTTACAGCTCTCTCTAAGTCAGCCTCTTGCCCCCAACAATCTGGGTCCTCGTTTTACCGACCTCAGAAGGATGGAAGGCTGAGTCAACCTTCGAACTGGATCGGGATCGAACTGCTGGCAGTGGGCAGAGTCAGCCTTACTGCATTCGGAGAGAGAGAGGGGGGAGTGAGGGAGGGGGGAGTGAGGGAGGGAAAGAAAGAGAGAGAGAGAGAGAGAGAGAGAGTGGGGGGGAGAAAAACAGAGAGAAACAAATAGATAGACATAGAGAGAGAGAGACATAAATAGCAATAGCCCTTAGACTTGTATGCCCCTTCACAGTGCTTTACAGCCCTCTCTAAGCAGTTTACAGAGTCAGCCTCTTGCTCCCAACATTCTGGGTCCTCACTTTACCAATCTCAGAAGGATGGAAGCAGAGGTGGGTTTCAGCAGGTTTTGACCAGTTCTGGCGAACCGGTAGCGGAAATTTTGAGTAGTTCGGAGAACCGGTAGTAAAAATTCTGACTGGCCCCACCCCCATCTATTCTCTGCCTCCTGAGTCCCAGCTGATCGGGAGGAAATGGGGATTTTGCAGTAACCTTCCCCCGGAGTGGGGTGGGAATGGAGATTTTACAGTATCCTTCCCCTGCGACGCCCACCAAGTCACACCCACAGAACCGGTAGTAAAATTTTTTTGAAACCCACCTCTGGATGGAAGGCTGAGTCAACCTTGAGCCTGGTGAGATTTGAACTGCCAAATTGCAGTCAGCCGGCAGTCAGCAGAAGTAGCCTGCAGTACTGCCCTCTAACCACTGTGCCACTTCGGCTCGTAAGTCACGACAATGTGAAGGCGAGTCACCCACGAGACTGAGCTGATTTTGCAACAGTTTTTGGGGACAATTATTAAGGGCCTGTTTGAAGTTACGAGGGACCCCAAAAAAAGAGACTCCCGAGCCAGATTTGAAGTTGTAACATTCACACACATCCCCCACATTTTGGGTGCACAGAAACAGTACTGCCGTTCGTGGAATCCCACGGTTAAGGGGTTGCAATTTTTCCCTGCCCTACGTAGTCACAGGGAATCCAGGAAATCTGGATATCGGGTAAGATGGTTTGTATTTCAGCTGTAGCGGCAAGCCGTGCTCAACTAACTTAGTTCATCACATTCTCTTCCACTCTCAAAAAGGGGCGGAAAAATTAGGTTCAGCAAAGAAAAAGAAAAAAAAATTGGGCCAGTTCTGATCTCATTCTCCCCCGGGTCTGATTCCCCGCCCAAGTCAAGCTGCACTTTTTTTGAAGTCGACTCAAATGGGATTGTGAAATTGTTGGAAGAAATGTCCATCTGGGTTCAGTTCCAAGTGGGGAAGAAGACACTGGAAACATGGAAATATGGTTTTTAATGGTGGACACAGGATCACATGCCTTGATGATGTTGGGTGAAGGGGGGGGGGAAGGGGAGAGATGCTGAAGGAGCTTCTTGGATGAGAAGCGAAACATCTTCAAAGAAAAACCAGGAAGTCCAGTTGCCTCTTGAAAAAGCACCTTTGGGAGATAGTCCTTGACTTACAACCATTCGTTTAGTGACTGAAGTTACAATGGCACTGGGAAAGGGACTTATGACCGTTTTTCACACTTAACGACCGTTGGTCACAGGATCAAAATTCGGCCGCTTGGCCACTGGCATGTACTTATGATGGTTGTAGTGCCCCGGGGTCACATAAGCCCCTTTTGCAACTTTCCAACAAGCCAAGTCCATTGGGAGGCCAGGTTCGCTTCACAATCGCGTGACTAACTTAACAACGGCTGCGAGAAAGGGGCAAAATGGGGCAAAATTCGGTATATACTGCTTCACAGTGCTTTACAGCTCTCTCTAAGTCAGCCTCTTGCCCCCAACAATCTGGGTCCTCATTTTACCGACCTCAGAAGGATGGAAGGCTGAGTCAACCTTCAAACTGGATCTGGATCGAACTGCTGGCAGTGGGCAGTCAGCCTTACTGCATACGTCCCAGGCTTGGTTGAGCCTTGCTGGGTGATGTATTCTTCCCAGGTGCCATGTGGCGAGTTCTGTTGCTAGACGGGTAGAGGGCTAACCCAGAGGTGGGGTTTGGCAGGTTCTGACCGGTTCTGGCGAACCGGTAGCAGAAATTTTGAGTAGTTCAGCGAATCAGTAGTAAAAATTCTGACTGGTCTCGCCCCCATCTATTCTCTGCCTCCCGAGTCCCAGCTGATCGGGAGGAAATGGGGATTTTGCAGTAACCTTCCCCTGGAGTGGGGAGGGAATGGAGATTTTACTGTATCCTTCCCCTGCTACACCAACCAAACGACGCCCACAGAACCGGTAGTAAAAATTTGAACCCCACTACTGGGCTAACCCTACCTTTGTTGGATCTTGGGTGAGGGCCTTTGCCTATGAATAGACCTAGCTATCTCTTAAGTGTGGACATCTGCTGTGGGCTATTGAGGAGGGTGGCAGCTCTTAAGAGTGAGTCTTTGGGTCCTGCCTAAAAACATGTTTCTCCATTTCTCATCCAGGGAATTATCACGTTCTGCCTTTTTAATATTTCCTAGAATATTTCATTCTCCTAGGAGAGGGGCGAGTGCTAACTTCCTACAATATAAACCCAGCGCAGTTTTGTTCTCCTTGGCACCGATGGCAGCATGCAGAAGCGTAGCCCGGATCTTTGTGGCAATTGCACAACCATGAAAAAATGTGGAAGGCGGTGATTTTGACCGCCGAAACGGCTTATTCAAGGAGATCAATGTGGAACTCAGAAGAGAAACATCGCAACGGTGCTTGTGTGTTGCACAATTCTCCTTTCATCCCTTCTGAACAGCTGGGTACACAATGAAAAGGCCCGTTTTTCTTCCTGGAACGCGTTGTGCGTTAATAAAACATCCCACTGCCATCGTGTGGGCATCGGCCCAAAAAGCACAAGGCGGCTGGCACCATCCTGGGCACTTTTATTCACAAGTCAGCCAAGATGCCACCCTGTGCATGGGAGGTTTGCTAAAGGCAGGGGAGGCTGATCTGGAGCAAAGGCAACGGCCAACGGCCAAGTCTAATCTTTCCACTTGGAACGACTTGGATATTTCTGCACCGGTAGTTCAACGAGCTGGAAGAGTGTCTTTAAGATGCAGAGTTTGTCTTTCGCAACCAGCTCTCCTATTGGCATGTATTATTGTAGGAAGATAAAATTGGGCATGATATGGACTACCGTAATGCTCTCTACATGGGGCTCCCCTTGAAGAGCACTTGGAGGCTCCAACTGGTCCAGAATGCGGCCGCGCGGATGGTTATGGGCGCACCTCGTTACACCCATGTAACACCTCTCCTGCGCGAGCTGCACTGGCTCCCGGTGGTCTTCCGAGTGCAATTCAAGGTGTTGGTTACCACCTTTAAAGCGCTCCATGGCATGGGACCAGGATATCTACGGGACTGCCTTCTGCCACCAATAGCCTCCCACCGACCAGTTCGCTCCCACAGAGAGGGACTCCTCAGGGTGCCGTCAGCCAAGTTATGCCAGCCGACGACACCCAGGAGGAGAGCCTTCTCTGTCGGAGCCCCTGCCCTTTGGAATGAACTGCCCCCGGATATTCGTAACATCTCTGACCTCCGGGTCTTTCGCTGTGTCCTCAAGAGCCTGCTGTTCCGACAGGCGGGGCTGTCTAACTGAATGATTTTAAATTGGGTTTTAAAATTCGGCCAAAACTACTTAATGATTTTAATTATGATATTGTATATTTATGTTTTAATTTTGGCTGTACACCGCCCCGAGTCCTTCGGGAGGACGGCAGTATATAAATAAAATAATAATAATAATAATAATAATAATAATAATAATAATAATAATAATGTTGTGGTGACCCCCAACCATAAAATTATTTTCGTTGCTACTTCGTAACTGTAATGTTGCGACTGTTATGAATCGTAATGTCAACGTCTGATATGCGGGATGTATTTTTATTGTTACAAACTGAACATAATTAAAGCATAGCGATTCATCACAAAAACAATATGTAATTATATATTGTGAAATATTTATTTCTAATTACAAATAAATGTAAATGTAACCTCATCCAAGGTTTTGGTTACCACCTTTAGAGCGCTCCATGGCTTAGGACCTGGGTACTTACTCTGCCACCAGTAGCCTCACATAGAGAGGGGCTCCTCCGGGTGCTGTCGGCCAGTGTCAACTGGTGGCCCCCAGGGGGAGAGCCTTCTCTGTGGGGGCACCTACCCTCTGGAATGAGCTCCCCCCGGAGATACGGAGGACCCCGGATTTGCGCACTTTCCGCCGTGCCCTCAAGACCTTTTTATTTCAGCAGGCTGGCCTGGCCTAACTTTCCTTTTTAATTGTAAATTTTAAATCTGTTTCAAAACTTTAGGGGTGTTTTAATCTGTTCCGGGCCAAATTATTTATTATTATTATTATTTTATTTTATTTTATTTCTATACCGCCCTTCTCCCGAAGGACTCGGGGAAGTGTACAGCCTATTAAAAACACAGAAAATATACAGATATCAATTAAAAAATAATTAAAATTATTAAATAATTTCGGCCCAAATTAAAACCCAAAAATTTAAAACACCCAATTTAAAATCATTTACATTGATAGTCCGGCCTGGTGGAACAGCAGGGTCTTGAGGGCACAGCAAAATACACGGCGGTCAGAGATCTTGCGCATTTCCGGGGGCAGTTCATTCCACAGGGCATTTAATGGGTTTTTATATTGTCTTTTAAATTTTGTAGTTTGTGTGTTTTATCTCTTTGGCTCTTCACCGCCCTGAGTCCTTCGGGAGTAGGGCGGTATATAAATCTAATAATATATTTTTTTTTAAAAAAATGTAATTTTGTCTTGAAGCATGGTGTCGTATGGCTAACAGTTTTAATACAACAACAGTAAACTACATTGGTACATTTTGTAACGGTCTGCATACAAAGCCAACATCAGTGCGAAGGTTGCGATTGCTTCTTTCTCACCAGATCAGAAATTCTTGGGGCAGTCTTTGCAAGAGCACAACGAAGATCACCTTCCACGAGTCTACTTCTGTATTTAGACTTGATAACCAACAAGCTGGAAAACCCTGTTTCACAAAGATATGTTGTTGGAAATGGAAGAAGGAGGCGCAAGACAGTCTCTGACAGAACAGGGTATGACTGCAAACACTTGATCCAGAATTTGGTAAGCGGCATTGTAGCGAAATCAGTTCTCGCTGCATCGTTGTTAATAAGTTCAATGAACTCCTCTTGTGCTGTCTCGGGAACATCTTCAACGTTGACTGTGAATGGGCTTCTGGCAAGTGCAAATGGGGTGTCAGGTAGATTTGGAAAGTACGACGAAACCTCGTCTTCAAGAACGCGCAAGTGTTCTTTCACAGAAGTTATCATGGTCACCTTTTTGTCTGGTTCAACGTCATGTTCCTCAAAGAAAGCCGATAAGGTAGGCAACATGTAAATTTTATTTTCATCCAATTTTTTTTGCCAAAGCTGAAGTTTCATTTGGAACGCTCGGATCTTTTCCGACAAATCGAGGCAGGTTGCATCTGGTCCTTGCAGCGATAAATTTAACCCATTCAGGATGGCAAAGATATCAACCAAGTAAGCTATTTTCTGCAGTTCGCTTTTATCGCTGAAAAGCGCTTCGAACTGCGGCCTTGCTTTCTGATTAAAAAACACCCGGAGTTCATCACGAAGCTCAAAAACACGTTTTAAAACTTTTCCTCTCGACAGCCACCTCGCTTCAGTGTGAAATAGCAGAGCATTGTTCGGCGCATCCAACTCGTTGCACAGTTGCGAAAACAGCTGACTGTTTGAAGAGCTCGCCTTTACAAAATTGACAGAACTTATGACACTTTTCATTACTTCTTGTAACCCTTGCGGCAGCGTCTTCGTTGCTAGTATTTGCCGATGAATCATACAGTGAGTTCGGATGACTTTTGGTGACTCATTCAGCACCAAACGTTGAAATCCAGATCCACATCCTAACGTGCCTGGAGCACCATTTGTGCAAACACCGCAAACCTTTTCCCAAGAGATCTTATGCTCTTCCAGAAATGAACCCACTGTGTCAAATACATCCCGTGCAGTAGTGGTCGTTTCAAGAGGTTTGCAAAAAAGAAACTCATCTTTAAAGCTGCCATCATTAATATACCTCACGTAAACCAATAACTGTGAGCAGTTTGCAACGTCTGTAGATTCATCCAGCTGGATACTAAATATTGGAAGTGGAGCAGATTTCATTTCCTGGATTACCTGATCAAGAATATCAGCAGACATGTCATCTATTCTTCTGCGGACAGTGTCGTTAGATAAGGAAATTGGACTCAATTTCTTAAGAAATTCGTCTCCGATCATAACTCGAACAATGTCTTTGGCCGCTGGCAAGAGTAAATCCTCAGCAATGGTGTGAGGTTTCATAGCTCTGGCGATTCTGAGTGCCACCAAATATGAAGCTTCAACGGCTGCCACGTTTTGTTTGTAGCACTGGCCACCAGTGTCAAGTATAGCTTTCTTGAGTCCATCAGCTTTGCTTCTAAAATAGTCGGTATCCTTGCCGGCAAAGCTCGGATGCTTGCTCTCAAAATGGCGTCTCATTTTGTTTGGCTTCATAGATTCGGCTGATAGAACTTCACAACAAATAACACATTGCGGTTTCTCAATACCTGCTGTAATTATTGAGGTAAACCCATACTGTAAAAAATCCTCAATATATCTTCTTTTCTTAACTTTCGGTTCCATTGTCATGGGTTGGTTTGCTAAGGAAAATAACATTTAACAACAGCTTTAATAATGCGAAAGAGGATGCATGGCATAGTTCGTCCCTAACTTGCACATGACTGCTAGAACCAGGAGAGATCATGGATTGAGTACAATGTGACACTCACTTAACAATGCTCTTGCTTCGCAACCAAAATTTTGGGCTCAATTCTGGTCATAAATCAAGGACTTTCTCTCCCTTCCTCTCTCTCTTTCTCTTTTTTGGTCTCTTTTTCTTTCATTCTTTCTTTTTTCTCTCTCTCCCTTCCTCTTTCCCTTTCTCTCTCCCTTCCTTTCCTGCTTTCTCTCCGCTTTCTTTCTTTTTCTCTTTCTTGTCTCTCCCTTCCTCTCTCTTTCTCTTTTTTGTCTCTTTTTCTTTCATTCTTTCTTTTCTCTCTCTCTCCCTTCCTCTTTCCCTCTCTCCCTTCCTTTCCTGCTTTCTCTCCACTTTCTTTCTTTTTCTCTTTCCCTTCCTCTCTTTCTCTTTTTTGTCTCTTTTTATTTCATTCTTTCTTTTTTTCCTCTCCTTTCCTCTTTCCCTCTCTCTTTCTTTCCTGCTTTCTCTCTGCTTTCTTTCTTTTTCTCTCTTTGTCTCTCCCTTCCTCTCCCTCTTTCTCTTTGTCTCTTTTTCTTTCATTCTTTTTTTTCTCTCTCTTCCTCTTTCCCTCTTTCTCTCTCTTTCTCCCTTCCTTTCCTGCTTTCTCCCCGCTTTTTCTTTTTCTCTTTCTTGTCTCTCCCTTCCTCTCTCTTTCTTTTTGTCTCTCTTTCTTTCATTCTTTCTTTTTTCTCTCTCCCTTCCGCTCCCCCCCCCTTCCTCCCTTCCTTTCCTGCTTTCTCTCCTGCACCCAAAACAGGAGCTTCAGGCTGTGGCAGGCAGAGGCAGGGTTGTTGTTATTTTTAATTTGATTTATATGCCACCCTTCTCCGGAATAACAATCTGGGTGTCCTCAATTTACCTACCTTTGAAAGGATGGAAGGAGTCAACCTTGAGCCTGGTGAGATTCGAACTTGCAATAATTGCAGGCAGCTGAATATTAATAACAGTGCTTTAGTCTGCTGAGCCACCAGGACTTTTCCCGCACTAGAATCTTTTCTAGTCACGTGCACGCACGCACGCACGGTCTCTCCGTTCTCTTTGCTAAAGCGTGGGGCACCGCGTTGCATGCTGGGATGCGCAGCCCTCCAATAGAGACAGAGGGCGAGGGCGCTCGCATCTCCTCAACCTTCACACCATAGAGAACAACATCTAGAAAGTCAACCCCTTCGTACTTCACTTCCGGCGTGACTCCCAGGAGGCTTTCTTACCACTGAGCTGCCGATGCCTAGAAGGGCAGCGATACAAGCACAGGAGGCGTTTTAAAGCCACGCGAATGACGGAGGCGGTGACGTAACGTTTAGAACCGCCCCTTCCCCCCCATGAGGTCCTCTGAAGCTCCCATTGGCTGAGTGCTCTGTTGCTCAAGTGGGCTCTGGGGCGGTGGCTGCTCGGAGCTGAGGGCGGTGGGGGGGAGGGGGGCGGCGCCGCGGAACAGCGAAGCCGCTGAGGGAAATCGAGGGCGGGGATCCCTCGGGGCCTCCGGCACCGTCCCTACGAAGCGAGGCGGCGGTTGCCGCGAACTCTCGGCCTTGAACGGAGGGGGCGGAGTCCGCCCGGGGCCCGCCTTTATTATTCATGCGCGGCGCGAGGCATGGTGGGTAGCCCTCATTGATATTCATAAACCTCATGAATATTAATGTTTCATGAATATAAAGGAGGAGCTTTGGATTTTTTCCCCCTCCTCTTTCTTTCTGGCTTCCTTTAGCTCCAGCTGGATTAGCCCAAATAGGTATGTTTTCTCTGCATGTTTTTAATAATAAGTAAAAAAGGAAAGAGGCTCCGTCTCTTTTTTTAAAAAAATTTTTCTTTGCACGACCCCCTTGCAAGGTAGGCCAGCCTGCATTCCTTGCCCAAGTCTTGGGCAACTCATTAAATTTTCCTGCCTCTCCAGGCACTTTGGGCTGTTTGCTTAAGGCTTCCCCTGGCCTCCCTTTCTCTTTTCTTTCTTTCTTTCTTTCTTTCTTTCTTTCTTTCTTTCTTTCTTT
>WNWU01000065.1:4035884-4064804 GCA_012654045.1 Ptyas mucosa | reverse complement strand
TCTATTCTATTCTATTCTATTCTATTCTATTCTATTCTATTCTATTCCATTCCATTCCATTCCATTCCATTCCATTCCATTCCATTCCATTCCATTCCATTCCATTCCATTCCACTCCACTCCACTCCACTCCACTCCACTCCACTCCACTCCACTCCACTCCACTCCACTCCACTCCACTCGCTCTACACTCTACTCTACTCTACTCTACTCTACTCTACTCTACTCTACTCTACTCTACTCTACTCTACTCATTGACAACACACAATTTCCACCCTTGGAGAATGGGGGTTCGGCACTTTTCTAAATCTCTCCAGCTTCCCCCCAAGGAGGTGCTGAGATGATTATGGCCTCTTTTGTTCCAGCATTGTCTTTCTCCATCTCTCCAGTGCTGAGCTGCTTCTTTCGCACACATCCATACCGGTTCTGGAAATAATTTTCCTTTATTAGAAGACTTCTGTCTTTCCCAGCACCCTATTTTCCAGTCAACGATCTAATGGAAGTGGTGGGTGGGGTCGGGATTATGTGGCTTTATTCCAATTCACTGGGTATTGTGTGCGCCCATGCTTGTGCATAATTTTAACTGACTAAAATCCAGGCCTTTGAAGGGAAATTAAGAAGAAATGGTAGGGCTCCATGATATGCAGACAGCTGTATAATATCCTGATTGATTCATTTTTTAATCGCACAATCAGAACGTTAAAAAATTATCTCTTATCTGGACAATCACAGTACAGCAAGAGGCCACCTCTATGCATTTTCAGATTAAACAAAACCAAATGAAATATAAAATTAATTAGCCTATGAATCACAGTGAAGGACCTTACCTTCATAGCCAAGGCAAGGAGGGCTCCTTCCGTGGGTTGCCCCATCACGGCTGCCTTCCTGATCACGGCGTTGTTGGCCACACAACCAGCCTGCAAAAATGTCATTTCAGCTTTTAAGGGAGTGCAGAGAGAGGTGAACGAATCACCTTCTGTACATCAGCTCTGGGTTCAACTTGATTCAAGGGTGAGCTCTCAAACCAAGAGCCAGGTCTACAGCCTCGAAAGTTAACCTCCAATAAACAAAACATTTTGCGTGTCATGAAATTTTGCTTTACTTTAAATGAACTTCCTAAGAAGAGAACGACAGCATCTCTCCAGTAATATGTTGTCCACTGCAACTATGTCATCGTTTAATGGGACAGAGCATGTTTGTGGACGGAATTTTCTGGGTTTTTTTAAAAAAATACTAATTTCCCCTTTATTGAGATTAAGATGGTATAGCTTTTCTGTTCAGTGTGGACTTTTCAAAGATGCTGCGTTCATGACTTTTGTTCCCCCTTATCCAATTCTTGTTGTTAAAAGGTTCTTCAAGATTTTTGGAAGCTGCCCCAGAGGCCTCAGAAATGATTTTATGAGTAAATAAACATATTTATGGGTGGCTCAGGACTGGAAATGAAACTTCAGAAGCAGCATTTCCATATTCTGAAAATGCTGCATTTGCTTTCATCCTTCAAGGCGCTGTTATTAATAATACGGTAACAGGTTATTGGAATAACCTGTTATTTGAAGTAATCAAATAATTTACCACCACAAGTTTTCCCACGGAGGTGTTTGAAAATCCTTTGATGACTTCTTTAGATGGTAAAAGGCACACGCTTCCTTCTTTGTTATATCCAACTCCACTCACCTGGAAGAATATAAATCGGTCAGAAAGAATGTAAAGAAATATCCCAAGGAACAGCCAACCATTTCTATCTTCATTACAAAGACAAAATCTTGATTAGAAGGCAATTCTCTCTTTTCAAAGAATTGGACAATGGGAACAGTCATAAATCAAGGAAATTTGGGATGGAAACGAATAATTAGAGTCCGTGAGGTAGGACAAGTATGAACCACATTAAAAAAAAATCAAATCTAAGACATTAGATAAGAATGGCTAAGATTAAACCCATTAGTGCTGAGGAAACATCTGGAGTACCTCTGCCTTAAATCCATCGGAGGTCACAAGCTGAGTCACGGTCATCTCGTTGGTGGTCAGAGTTCCAGTCTTATCAGAGCAAATCACATTGCAACAGCCTGAGAAGAAATGATTTGTCCAAACTGGGTCTTACGTTAGTAAGTTAATAGCATGGACCCTCCAAATACCAAAGATTTAGTTGTCTAGTTTAATGAAAAGAAGGACTAGGGGTGACATGATAGCAGAGCTCCAAGATTTGAGGAGCTGCCACAAAGAAGAGGGGGTTGATTTATTCTCCAAAGTACCTGAACAAACTTGGGTCAGTTTGGCTCACAGCCTGACCTATCCATACTACGTGTCTGCTCCCGTGAACTCAGCTCTGAACTCAAAAGACATCAAGACCAAGGAGAGACTGACTTATACATTGACTATCGCGCTCACTGTATTAAAAAGTTAGACCAACAGCCCATGTCCCAACAACCACCACCCCAACAACCGATGCTAGGCAGAGGTGGGTTTCAGCAGGTTCTGACCAGTTCTGGAGAACCGGTAGCGGAAATTTTGAGTAGTTCGGAGAACCGGTAATAAAAATTCTGACTGGCCCCGTCCCCATCTATTCTCTGCCTCCCAAGTCCCAGCTGACCAGGAGGAAATGGGGATTTTGCAGTAACCTTTCCCTGGAGTGGGGAGGGAATGGAGATTTTACAGTATCCTTCCCCTGCCACGCCCACCAAGCCACGCCCACCAAGCCACACCCACAGAACTGGTAGTAAAACATTTTGAAACCCACCATTGATACTAGGTATGCACGCCCCTAACTTCCTCAAGATCCACCACTACAGACCGTAAATGCAAGCTACTTAACGCAAGGAGCCTCGCAAACAAAATGCCAGAATTCCTCCTCTTACTAAATACGGCTATATTATATTTGTCTGCGAGATGTGGCTGAATGCATCCCTCCCAGACTCCGTTACTGCAGTAAGACAGGACCAGAAGCAATGGATGGAAAGTAATCTAGGAGAGAAGGAACCTAGAACTAAGGAGAAAATTCCTGACCTTGAGAACAATTAATCAGTGGAACAACTTGCCTCCAGAAGTTGTCGGTGCTCCAATACTGGAGGCTTTTAAGAAGAGATTGGACAACCATTTGTCTGAAGCAAAGTCCCTGCTTCAACAGGGGATTGGACTAGAAGACCTCCAAAGTCCCTTCCAACTCTGTTATTCTGTATTCTATTTGACCCAGTCTTTTCTGCCTTAGGGTGGCACTCTAGGTAACTTCAGGAGGTCCACCAGAAAAGATGGCCACCTCTCATATCAGAGGCCATCTAAAAGATTTATCCTACATGTCTGCCACCATTTAAAATCCACAAAGCCAGCAGCCATCAATTCCATCTTGTGCTAGAAAACGTTATTAATTTTATCTCCTTCATCTAACCTTCTCGGATGCAATTCTGAAAGGCTATTATCTCCAGGAAGACTTATATCGTTTGCATTTTTCAGATTGCTTGAACTAATAAAAGATATCTTCTCAGGAATAAATCATGAGGAGGAATCACTAGTTCTTCTCTCTACCTGGAATTCATGTCCTCTGGTCAGATGCACTCATTGTATTGTCTATTTTCATTTGCTTCTTATGGTAGTTTTCCCCACTGAAAATGTCTGACAGATGGCTGTTCCAGGCTTTAAATATTAGGTTTGTACCCTCCTAGAGTACTCCTAGAATGTAATTTAAATTACATTCTCTCCAGTGTTCCTGAAATCCAGTGATCATTCCTCAAATTGTGTCATACAAACAGTCTTGGGGACCATAGAAAATGCTGCATTTAACCTCTTTTACTGTGTTAGTAAGGAAGGAAAGAAGGAAGGAGGGAGGGAGGGAAGGAGGGAGGGAGGGAAGGAAGGAAGGAAGGAAGGAAGGAAGGAAGGAAGGAAGGAAGGAAGGAAGGAAGGAAAGAAGCTCAAAGGAAAGTAGAAAAAGAAATTAAAGGAGAAAGAAGCGTGCAATTTTTTAATACGTGAGTGCAGCTGAAAACTTTGAAGGAAGAAATTAACTCTGAACATTTCTCCTTTTTTCAGATTATTTATTGGCATATCCATTTTTTTTGAACCTCCCTTTGCAAATGCAAGTCTATGGAGAAATGTATTGCCAAACTTTAAAGGTTTTCATTTTTGCAAATGAAAAATTTGCTCCATATTTTACCAAGAAGTATTTTAACAGAAATTTAAGCCAATTTGATAATCTTAAATGAATACAGGTTTCAAAAATAGCTACATGCAGTCTATTGGTAATGAGAACCCAGAAGAAGAATGAGAAGCTTAAAAATAAATATCAGCGCTCATGGAATCACCTTAATTGAAAGAATAGAAACTGTCATAGTTGAATTAACCTTGGCATTAGTGAATTCAATTGTGGTATATTCTCTATTATTATCAGTTTTCCCCCCTTAACATGGAATGTTTCTGACTCACCTAGAGTTTCCACTATGGGCAACTTCTTTACGATGACTTGTTTCTTGGCCATTCTCAAGACACCCAATACTAGCGTCACCGTGACTACGATGGGCAGGCCTTCGGGGATGGCAGCCACCGCCAAGCTGCGCACACACAATCATTTACCACTGATGTTACACACCACTACCTCTTCCTGCAAGGAAGTATACCCAAGCATCAACTTGCTCCAAAACCCTCATTCTAGAGTACAGACAGAAGACATGGATATGGGTAAATGACCCAGGAATGCAGAATTTTGTGGAATGTCTAGTAGACTGTTAGGTTGAAGTTGACTTTTCAAGAAGATTTCTACTTCTGCTGTCTTGACCTGATGTCTCTAGTGTCAGGGTTCCAAGTAATGCATCCCTTGGAGTCAGAACTCTGAGGCAGGCAGATTCCTCAAAGAACAATTTATTTGGATACATCATATTGGCACAACTGGTGAAAACCGACTCTGAAAGTTTCTGCGGTTTTCACCTGATTAAAACTGAAAGTTTTCCCCTTTCCCCAAGTCATCAGCCACATTGTCCAATAGAGGTGCTGGCTGGTTGCTTGGTTACTTTGCTCCTCCTCTCCCAGCCACCTGTTGGAGTGACCTTGGTTCCCACAGGAAAACCTTTTGTTTTGACTGCAAATTCCCCCCTCCCTGTCCCCTTTTCTGTCTTGCGACCCTGAAGCCACAAAGATGGCCTCAGACAGGTCCACTTCAGGGTTGACATCTAGGATGTTGGGAATTGTCATACAACATATTCAGATAGCCAGATAGAAGACCTCTGTTGTAATTTATTAAAGACGAGAAGACTTCTGAGAACATCTGTTCTCTGCATTGGTCTTAAATTAGAGGCTGGAATTCCTTCACTGAGCAGATACGTCCCTTCTTGACTCTATGAGAAAGTTTGCATATCATAATGATTCATAATGTAGTATATCTGGCTTTGACCTAGCATGATGAGTGATCCCAACTATTATGGGTTAACTGAAGTCAGAATCAAGTATCACAATTTTTAAAAACCAATTATAGTTCAACAAACCAAGTCTCAGCATGATATGGCAACTCAGCTTCGGGTTCTTTGATAGTTCAACATGCTACGTCTACATGCGAAAGAAATCTCTCTCAACCTTACCTCACTCCAATGGTGAACATGTCAAGGAGATGTTTGCCCTGCAGCCAGCCAATCAACATGAGTAAACCTTGAAAAACATAAGACACCATCTAATTTACTCCACCGCATCACAGATCTGGCAAAGTAACCGAGGCCTTGCTCAAAAAATTGCTTATTTTTCCGATTGTACCCATAAACATAAGTATCTGAAGAGGGGAATCAAGACCCCTCATTTCATGTAGACCACCATTTCTCAACTTCCTGATCATATCCATGGATTGTTGTTGTTGTTACTTGCGAAGTCGTGTCTGACCCACCACGACCCCATGGACAACATTCCTCCAGGCCTTCCTGTCCTCTACCATCCCCTGGAGTCCATTTAAGCTCATGCTGACTGCTTCAGTGACTCCATCCAGCCACCTCATTCTCTGCTGTCCCCGTCTTCTTTTGCCCTCAATGATTCCCAGCATTAGGCTCTTCTCCAGGGAGTCCTTCCATCTCATTAGGTGGCCAAAGTATTTGAGTTTCCTCTTCAGGATCTGGCCTTCTAAAGAGCAGTCAGGGTTGATCTCCTCTAGGACTGACCGGTTTGATTGCCTTGCAGTCCAAGGGACTCGCAGGAATCTTCTCCAGCACCAGAGTTCAAAGGCCTCTATTCTTTGGCACTCAGCCTTCCTTATGGTCCAACTTTCACAGCCATACATTGCAACTGGGGAAAACCATAGCCTTGACTATACGCACTTTTGTTGGCAGGGCGATGTCTCTGCTTTTCAGCATATCCATGGATATGTATTTTCATATCCATGGATATTTACATCTAAAGAGGGATACCAAGGTATTTCATGTTGACCACATTTCATGCTGACATTTCTCAACCGAAGCAACTTAAAGATGTATGGGCTTCAACTCTCAGAATTCCCCAGCCAACCATGTTGAAGTCCACACATCTTCTAGTTGATGAGGTTGAGAAACACCGATGAGGACCGTGGAAGACTTAAACAGCTCATATGGTCTGTGGTCTCCAAAGCTTTTGAAAGAGCAAAAAATAAATAAAAGTAAAACTCACCAATGATCCCAAAGGAAGCAATAGTAAGTTGTTTCCCCAATTTATCCATGTTTCTCTGCAAAGGTGTCTTTGGAGTCTTGGAGCATTAGACCAGAAGGAAGGAAGAAATGGAGGGAGAAGGGCAAAAGATATGATAGAAATCTGTCAAACTGATTGGCCACATAATAATACCATCTCAGCAGCTGCACTGGCTACCAGTCAGCTCCCAAGTGTGACTCAAAGTGTTACTTGTCATCTTTAAAGTCCTCCCTGGCTCAATGTAGAGGGAATATCTTGAAGAACAGGAGGAAGAGCTGCTACCAAGGCAAAGATCAGATAAGAGGGGTTTAAATTGGGGCAATTTGAGAATGCCCCTCCTTAGTTTACATAAAGATAAAGGAGATGATGGTAGCAATGGAAGAGAATATTTATAGCCCATGGTTGAATTGTGGGATCCTAGGTGCTTTCTGAATTTGGTTATTTCCTTGTAGATGTTTCTTTACCCAACTCGGTGACATCATCAATGCTCAGGAAGCACATTCAGAGTTGCAAGGCTCTGTTCTTTTAACTGTATAGTAACCTGATCTGTATGGCCATCAAGGACAAACATCTTAAATTGTACCTGGAATTCTAGATCCCACAGAAATCGAACAATATACTGTCATGGCCAGATCCTGATCAATAGATGCTCCATTCTACCCTGAATCTTTGCAAGCTCTACTTGGTTGTGGCTGTACTATAGTAGATTTACACAGAGGTGGGCTGCTGGGGGTTTGCAGGGGTTCGGGAGAACCTCTAGCTAAGATTCTGTGCAGTTTGGAGAACCCTCAAATCCCACTCCTGGCTGATTTTGAGTTGAGATTGACCGACATGCTCAGAGTCTGTTATTCTGCGTTGTCTTACCTCTTCCTCTTGCATCATTTTGAAGACTTCCCCAAACTGTGAGTTTTCACCAGTTCCAATAACAACCCCCTGCAGAATAAAAAGAGGTTAGAAAACGGTATATCCAAAGCTGACTTTTTGCTTACATTCCAAAATCCACAGTCCAAAGTTGCAGACATTTTTCTAAAACAACGTAGGGAATTTCTTACACCCTACTCTCCTTGTATACTTCTAAAATATTTGGGGGGGGGGGACAACTATGCAAGTTCTGCAACAACTTTAAATGCAATTTTAAGGTGCTTTTTATTGTGCTAAAAGCTTTAGATCAGGACTACTGAACTGGGAAAGGAGCCTCTCACTTTTTCTGTTTCAAAATTAAATAGTCTTCTCTCTCCAAGCTAGAGTTTTCCCCTTCATATTAACTGTGGCATATTTTTCATGTAGTAGGAACAATGAAAACATGACTATGCATTTTGTTTTGTGAATCAAGTTTATTCAATACACCCAATATGCTGGATTCACACAACATGCTGAACCATAACCTGATTGTGTGAGCAAGCTTTGTACTACAAGCTAACTTAAATATGGGTGGCTAGTTTATGATTCAGTGTTGTGCAAGCACAGCCTTTACGTCTTAAGGGAGATTTTTCTTGAGAAGCAGGCCAGAATCCAAAAATCCAGGAGGAGTTGGGATGCAAGTTCAGGGAAGAAATCTAGATTCAGAAGTGGAGGAGCCAAGAATATGGAGACATATCGCTGCCCAAAAAGGAGTTTTTTCTGAGTAGATATATTCTTATATTTCTTCATGCTCAAGGGGATACGTAAAACCAACAGAAGCTGGTTTTATATTTCAGAAGCTGCCACTATGCAATTCCATGGTTCACCACTTGGAAGAGTTATCCACCAGCCCAACATCTAATGAAAAATGTCTATTTTGGACCACAGAGTGGTTCATTGCTAGTGAATTCAATCTCTTCTAGTTCTATAGATTTAGTTCTGGCTGATTTAGTCAGGGTTCATCATGAGAAGGAAGAAAACCCATCTCTTCATCATGTGTAGGTCCTACAGTTGATAGAAGGATGGATCAGAAAGGAAGGGATCAAGCCCAGAGGATGAAACCATGTAGCATCCTCAACAGACAGCTATTTTTGGAGGTTTCTCTCAGGACCTGGAAAAGCTGGAGCTACCCTTTGTCTAAAGTGTCCAGAAACAGGTCCATGGTCTTAAAACAAGAAAAGATTATGTTCCCACCCTTCAGAGCAGCAAACATCTCGGAAGTCAGAGACAGGTGAAAGATCAACATTCCCAACAGCAAGAGGGAGCCTAGCCATGTCAGAGAAGAATGATTGCAATGAAAGAACGCTCAACTTGTTTTACAGCTCTCTTGGTTCAAGATATGAAGAACTGATTCAGATTGCAGAGCCTCCAAACAGACGTCATCACTCCCACCTCTCAAAAGCTAGATGGAATGATGAGGCTAGAATTGATGTCAACACTGAAGATCTTCAAACAGCTCCTAGTACACACCGAACTTCAAGCACACGCCAACTCTCTTAGTTATGTGACAGATGGAAGCCACTCACTTTAGCCTTGCCATATCTCACAAGAGTTCCCATGAAGACCACGTTGGTCAGAGTCATTATGTCTCCCGAAGTGGCTAAGATGCCATCGTTCTTACTACAAGGTTCCACTTCACCAGTCAAGCTGGACTCATCCACCAGGAGATCTATCACCTTCAAAGAAAATCAGGATGAGTGCATTTGATCACTGCTTCATTTGAGTCCACACTGCTCTTTCACTTAAACTAGGAGAATCATGAGATGGGTGACTACAGAAATTAGATAAATAAATAAATGAGCTTGCATACAAGTGATCTTCAAATTATGGCCACATTTGGGGGCAGAATTTCCATGGCCAACTGGTTGTGAACAACAAGCAAACTGGTTGTGAAATGAGTTGCACCCAAGGAATCTACAATTGGGCCTCTTCTCCTTGAGCCATGATGTGCTACATCTCCAGCCACAGAAAAATCTTGAAGGCGGGACTCTGAAAACACTTTTCAGACACACAGAACTAAGAGGTTTACATGGACTTCCTCAATTCACCTACTCTTAGTGATTTGGAATCGTAAGGATCAGCAACATGGGCCTATCTATTGAATTTCACTCCAGATTGTCTCATGTGATCATATGCATAGGGGACATTCAGGAACCTTGTGTGTCCCTCAAGCATTACCTCTGTGAGTCTTATGTCTGCAGGGATGCGATCTCCGATGGAAAGGCAGACAACGTCTCCTGGCACAAGTTCTCGAGCGAGAAGGTGTTGCATTTTTCCTTCTCTCAGGCTAGATTTACAGAGAGACAAAGGATAAATACTAGGTGTTACACATGGCAAAGCACATTTGTGAATGGGATGTGGATGAAGATAGGAAGGAAAGAAGGAGGGATACACACACACTCACACACGGAGAGATCAGATAGATAAATCACCAATACTGATAAGGAAATAGGAGCTTTTCATCATTATTCACATCCATCAAGCACAGAAGATGACCCATAGTCAAGAAGTTGGAGCAAATGGCCAGCTGAGTACAAGAAGATCTGATGCTAAGAGTTCCTTGAGCAGAATTCAGATGTCGTCTGAATTCTGGCTGCAAAGATGGTGGCCAGAAGACTTCCAAAGCAGAAAGGAAGAGAAGGAGAGGCTGTACATACTCCTACCACAAGGAATGAGATGTCTTCCAAGGATCCTGCTTACCAGTTGCATTCTGGTGGAACTAACTTGTTCAGTTCTTCCAGCGATTTTTCAGAGCGATACTCCTGCAGGAAAAAAAGCACAGCTGATGTGACTTCACTGATGGCTGCTGCTACTCCTACTAATAGTAATAATAATCCAAGGTAGAAAATTATCATACCTGGACAAACGCTACTGTGACAACAATAACAACAGCCTATCGGGGAAGAAAAGATGAAGTTGGTAGGTAAATCAGATACATTTTTAATGCCAGAAAACAGTTCCTGGCAAATCCCATCTCAACTATCTGGATATAATAACTAACTGCAATTTTTTTTAAGGGTGCAAACATTCTCAATTCCACCCCCCCCCCCACACACGTGTGTGTGTGGAAGTCATTCATACAACCCATCTGACAGAAACAGAAGGTGGAGGGATTTAATTAGAAATCCTTAGATTTTTCTTCTTGTCCTTTGGCAGTGTTCCCTTCTGATTGTGCTGAAGTCAAGAGCTGCAGAGGTCACGGTTCCATTTGGAGAGAGAAGCCACGTACCATTGTAATACTCACGGCATCTTCGTACTCTTTAGTAATCAGACTAACCACGGCAGAAGCCAGTAGCAAAAGGATCAGAGGGTTCTTAAACTACAATGAAAGAAAGAGTTGATGTTGATGAAGGGCATTCTTGTTTTCTTTGTTTAACAGTTTATTAGGCTCAGATTATCCTACTTTAGATGTCTTGTATGAAGACCCATCTCTCTGAAGAACGTTATAATGCTGGGAATGGTAGAAGGGAAGAGGAGAAGAGGACAACCACCAGAAAGGTAGAGGGATTCAGTTCAAGGGATTATGGGTCATCATTGTAAGAGCTGAAGGACCAGTTTAGGGGTAGGTCATCACAGAGAAGATATATCTATCTGGTCACCAGGAGTCAACAAAGTCTTGATGGTCCCTCATCAACTAATCAATAGTAAGATTACCGTAAATGTTGCTACACTTCACACCCAGAATTCATTGCAAGAGATCCAGATCTCTGCACCAACTGCAGAAGTTCTCCAGCCACCTTAACCATGGATTTCTCTTGAGCTTCTGGACACATTGAAAGTACACTTTTCTCTCTATCTCTTCAACTTACTGTTCATCACTACAATCCCGTCTCAGCCATAGAAGGAATATTGTGTCTACACCACTTTGCCACCACAAATCACACCTTTTCTTGCTGCTAGAATGTGCTACCTGGTCAAGGTATTTCTTCCACACTGGTTCAGTATTATCTGCCACAAGTTCATTCCAACCATGCTTGACTCTGCGGTGCAGCACTGAGAATTCTGAAAGTCCTCTGTCTAAGTCAACCTGGAAGAGACACCAATGAGCAAAGGAGTAGGGTCAAGACTGGCTTGGCGCAATGGAGCTAAACATCTCTGTCAACAAACAAACAGACTTTGATCAGACAGTTATCCCTTTTTTGACATTTGGATTTCCTAGTGCTTGGCTCCACCATCATTAACACCTAGAAGAGTTTGCTCAACCTTGGCTGGCTGGGGAATTTTGGGAGTTGAAGTCCAATTCTGGGAGTTGAAGATGAAGTCCATCTTAACAGTGACAAGATTGAGAAACACTGATCTTCTAGAAGAACTTTTCAAGATGGGGAACCTTTGCTCTTCAAGTAACATCTTCCAGGAAGTAGGGACCCGGATGATCAGAGCTGCAAAGCACATAGCATCCTAGGGAAGAGGTCTTCTCCTTCCACCTCACTGAAGGCAGGAGAAATAACTAAATGGAGACCCGATCTGTTAGTCTCCTAACATAATTCTGGTTGGGGCCAATGTCTGTATCTTCATTCCAACACTTGAACTGAGATAGCCTAGATAAAACACTTGACCGATTTGTGTGTGTGTGTGTGTGTGTGTGTATGTGTGCATGTGTTTATGTGTGCGATGTGATTTGAAATGTCACATTTCATTTTTCACGTTTGCCGTTTGCCTTGTCAATTCAAAATAAAGGCATGCCGTTAATTAAAACTGCTTTTTGTTTTCCACCGTGATAAAAGGGAGGGAAAGAGGCGATGAATCAAAATGTTGGCTTCTCAGTTCTTGGACAAACTTTTCATGTTGTGGCTAGCGATCATTAGGGGGAAAAGATCACAATCTGTGTTTATTCCTATAAACTTCCTTATTCACAAAGAACTTGCACTGGCTTGGATCTTTGCAAAGAGATTGTCTTCTTATGCAGAGAAAACATTGTGGCCGGGAGAAAAAAAAAACAAATTACTGTATCTATCAGTCCTCTTGGCTGACATTTTTCACCTGAACGGTTTTAAGCTGGTTAGCAAACATTCCTTCACTTTATAAAAAGCTCTTCAGATAGATAATATTTACTATCTGAATATAGATAATATTTAATATTCTGAAAAGATCTTTTAAAGCCATGGATGGTTATCCTTCCATAGGGATAATACTAAAGTGCTCCCTTTAAGAATTCGATGACACTTACCTGCAAGGTTTTGGCCAGCTCTTCTACTTGACATTGGCAAGCTGTTTTGGGTGGAATGGCCTCAATTTCCTTCTCTTGATGAAGTGACTTCAATTCAGATTCGTCTTCTGACTGCATTGGGCAAGCGATAAATTGAGGAACATTAGTCGGTGGGTAACAGTTAAAGACTCTCCTTGATCCTTGTCATAAATCCCTGCTTGGGGTAGAGAGACGGCCAAGTTCCCACTTTCACACACAAATTCTTTGTCACTACTAGGAAACGTCAAATGAACTTTGACAAAGATGAAGGCGTTATTGTTTCCCGCTCTTGATCAGGGGTGGGCCTTTCAAACCCAGTTCAGCAGAATTATGGGACTTTGGTTCATTTGCCCATCACAAATTTACACTCAGCTTTACCTGCCAAGGACATCTTCAGGTTTAACTGCAATAGCAGACGGGCAAACCATTGATACAAACAAAGTAAACTGCTCCAAACTCGATTGCAGAAAATACGACTTCAGCAACAGAGTGGTCAATGCCTGGAATACTCTACCGGATTCGGTTGTTACAAACCCTCATAGCTTCAACCTCAAACTGTCTACAGTGGACCTCAGCCCCTTCCTAAGAGGTCCGTAAAGGGGCCTGCATAAGCACACCAGCACGCCTACCATCCCTGTCCTACTGTCCCCATTTATTTGTATTCATTTCCTTCGTTCATGTCCATGTTCCAGAGGTGGGTTTCAGCAGGTTCTGACCAGTTTGGGAGAACCGGTAGCGGAAATTTTGAATAGTTTGGAGAGCCGGTAGTAAAAATTCTAGCTGGCTCTGCCCCCACCTAATCTCTGCCTCCCGAGTCCCAGCTGATCAGGAGGAAATGGGGGTTTTGCAGTAACCTTCCCCTGGAGTGGGAAGGGAATGGAGATTTTACAGTATCCTTCCCCTGCCACACCCACCAAGCCACACCCACAGAACCGGTAGTAAAAAAAATTTGAATCCCACCACTGCCATGTTCATATTGATACCTGCTATCTTGTCTATGTTTGACAAACAAACAAACACACAAATAAACAGAGACACTGTGCTGTTGGGTCTCTGGAGGCCATCAAGCAGGCCGTTGCTTCTCCCGATGAGCACAGAGGGGAAATGATGAAGGAAAGGGTTAGCGTATGATGGCTGATGTCTCCACAACTCCACATTTTAGAAAGGTGTGTGACCATGATTCACTTTCTTCAAGTCTGTTTGCTTTCTGTGAATTTATTTGGGGTTCATTTTTTCCCCTCTAGGGTCCAGTGCAGGAGCAGTACAATGCATTTAACCAGGTTAGTGCATAAACACACTTTCCCAGATTGAACCATGCATTGAAAGGATCTGCATTCACCCAAGGCGCCCATCCATCCGACCCTAACCAAGTGCTTTGGGAATGGAGCTGCCAGGTTGGTAACAGCCCTCGTGAAGTGCCCTATGCCAACTCAGTCAGTGTTTAAGACAGCAAGAAAGCACACTTCCGTTTTTTGAAATTGTGCATCCCAGTTTCCTTGGGAAAGAATTTCTGAAGGCCACAAAAAACGGCGTCGAAGTTCACGGGGCTATGGATTGATTGTGGGTGCACTAAAGTTTCCTTCCATGGTTCCATTTGAGCAGTGTTTCTCAACCGGGGTAACCTTAAAATGGATGGACTTCAACTCCCAGAATTCTTCAGGGAGTTGAAATCCATGCATCTCAAAGCATGCTGGCTGGGGATTTTGGGGAGCTGAAGTCCACACATCTTAGAGCATGCTTGTGGGGAATTTTAGGAGTTGAAGTCCATCATCGCAAAGCCGCCAAGGTTGAGCAATATGCTCCAGTGGGCTCTAAGTTAAGTAGTTTCTGAATATGTGGCATTTCTTTGTTCATGGTAATCAATACCCCTGGCCAGGAGTTTCATAAGCCCTGAGTGGTGAAAATGAGCACTCTGATTGATTGTTTGCTCTGGTTTCTAAGGTGTTCTTTTTTTCCGCCTTCTCTCTTTTGCTCTTTTGATTAAGTTCATTGTGACTTCAAGTTTAGGAATTAAAGTAAACACTGCCCTTAAATTTCTGGAAAGACTTTTGTGTTTGCATTTGGTTTGTGGTGCCAAGGTTTCCTTCTGACAAACTTTGCCCTTGGTGAGCTAAATAAATAAAATAGGCAGGTCATCTCTCACCAGTTGGGTTTTTTTTTTGTTTTTTTTGGAGGAAACAGAATTATTAGTTTAATCAAGCCAACGTGGACACCGAACAGGAATAGGGAATGTTAAACATGCTTTTCTACGAGCCAGACTTGCAAGGATTAGATTTGATACATATTTATATAGACATCAGAATCAAAGGCTTTTGGTCTAGTTTTGGCCCCTTTTAAGACTTGGGGACTTCAGCTCTCAGAATTCCCCAGCCGCTCTGGAATTCTGGGAGTTGAAGTCCACAAGTCTTAAAGTGGCTCGTATTTATGACGGTCTCAACGGCCCCGGGATCACGTGATACCCCTTTTGCGACCTTCTGACGAGCAAAATCAACGGGGAAGCCAGATTCACTTAACAACCACGTTACTAACTGAAGAACTGCAGGGATTGCCTTAAAGTGGAATACTCTTCACTCAGGGTGTTTTACAGCTTTTCTTGGTTCAAATAAACCAGGTTTATAGGCTTCATGGGTGTGATGGAAATCTTGTAAACATTTGAACAATGTAATCTTAGAAGCCAGTGGGGGAAACCAGGTACAACTTCCTTCCAGTTAGTTAGGGAAATGGCACTTTTTAAAATCTTTTTTTCCTGGGTGCCTTTCTTCTTCTTTTTTTAGTTTTTAGTTTTGTTCTGCTTTGGGAACAACTGACGTGAAATTTGGGGGATGGATGGATGGGTAAAAACTGTTTCCTTGATACAATTTTTTTTGGGTAAACTCTGCTCTTATCTGGAGTGCTAATCTTACAATATTTGTTGCCTGAGTATATATAAAAAAGATCAAGAAATGGAGATCTTTCCAGGAAGGCAGTGCAAATATTCCAAAGAAGGAAATAGAAAAAGCAGTATGGAAAAGATCATATTATAGTTAAGGCACACCCAACATTTACTATTGCAAATACCTATACATTTTCAAACCAGGGTCTACTATGGGCTAGCAACTTCATAGGACTAAAAGAGCCCAAATGTCTTGGACAAGTTGAACCCATTCAGATGGGGGAGACAAATGATCCTGAACTGGACAACATTTGGGATACAGGATAAAACCAGGGGTGAAATCTGAATTGGTTTGCTTGCTACTGGTTCGTGGCTGCGCATATGTGCTGTGCGCCAAGCGTGCGTTGTGTGCTTATGTGCACAAAACATGCGCTGCGCATTTAAAAAGCTATTGGTACGGGCATGCATGCGTGCAATATGCGCCAAAAGGAGGCTTGGGAAGGTACGTAGAACAGTGAGGGGATCAGCTGTGGTGTGCAGTTTAGCTTTGCTAGAAAGCAAGAAATCCTACTTTTTAGCAAAGCTAAACCGCGCGGCACAGGTGATCGTCGGATCGTAGCTTTTTTAAACTACCGGTTCAACTGAACCGGTAGCTTCTTCTTTTTTTTTTACTACTAGTTTGCCAGAACCGGTAGTTTTTATCGCTACCAGTTTGCCCGAACTGGAGCGAACTGGTAGCGTTTCACCCCCGGATAAAACCCAGCTCAGGTTTTCACAAGTTCTGAATGAGTTCTACAACCACAGGTTGGTTCAGGCCAGGAAGTTTCATCTCTTATTTTTTTGGGTCATGATTGACTTCTTTGGGGCCTAGAAGCTAGTTTCTTGGGTGGGAGCAAATGTTTGCTAAAGCGAACGAATGAGTGGACGAATCTAATCACTCAATCAATCCAGAGGAATGAGGTATGTGGTGCATAGGGTGTGGTTAAAAAAAAGAAATAATAGCCAAGATGGAGAGCTTCTGCCATCTGGCTATTTTTACAACCCCTCTGCGGAACAATACAGATTAGCAAACCATTTCTATAGCGCGGCCAAGAAGATGGATATAGTCACGTAAGCGCTAGGATTTGAATACAGGTAGTCCTTGACTTACAACAGTTCATTTAGTGACCTTTCAAAGTTACAGCGGCACTGAAGAAAAGTGACTTTCGACCGTTTTACAACTGTTGCGGTGTTCCCATGGTTATATGTTCAAAATTCAGGCGTTCGACAACTGACTCGTATTTATGACGGTCGCAACGGCCCCGGGATCACGTGATACCCCTTTTGCGACCTTCCGACGAGCAAAATCAACGGGGAAGCCAGAGTCACTTAACAACCATGTTACTAACTGAAGAACTGCAGGGATTGCCTTAACAACAACTGTGGCCAGCCAGGTCATAAAATGGGGCAAAAGTTGCTTAACGAGTGTCTCGCTTAGCAAGAGAAATTGTGGGCTCTATTGTTGGCCATAAGTCAAGGACTACTTGTATTGTCTTTGAGCAAACTTATCCTCTGTTTTCTGGCACTCGGAGGCAAAAATAAGAAAGAAAAAAAAGAAGGGATTCCTTTCCTGATTAATTACCAGTAATTAACCTCCGTTCTAAACAGAGGTAGATCTTTGCTGAGAAAAACCAGCATTCCAGCTAAAGAGATGCATTAAACTCCTTGCTCTAAAAAAAGAGGCTTATTAAATTTTCCAGGAGCAGTTTTGATTACTTTCTGGAGCCATTTTTCAATAATAACTTTCTTTGTCTCTCCATTGCTTTGTTTTTAGGAGATATTTAGTGCAGGGAAGAGTGAGATGAAGAGTTTCTTAAAAGGGCCCAGATTTAAACTGCAACAGTTTCCTTTATTCTCTGATTTTATTGCATCTTATTACTGGTTTCCTGCTGGCTATTTCAGGCCCCCCCAAGGGGAAGGAAAAGAGGCTCCATTTATTTCTCAGATCGCTTTAAAAAAAAAATCCAAAACCTGCCAAATTTCATTCCTTAGGTATTGAATATCTAAATAAACATATAACCAGCTTGAAACTTCCCTGCCTCTTTAATGGCTTTTGAAATAGCACATGATGCTAAAAGTATCCGTTCTAGCTATTTTATCAGGATAGCAATCAGGTGCGATGAAAGATTAAGCACTTTTAAGAGGGTTTTTTTTTTCTTTCCTTCCCGTAACAGAAATATTTGGCCTGAGTTTTATTAGCATAGTTTCATGCAGAGGCTGTGCGCATAAATCTTATAAGAACAGAACAAACTGGGGAAAAGGAAAACTTGGAGAGAAAAAATACACAGGCGGTTTAAATTCCCTCATTTGGCATGTTAGCTCTGGCGTTCTGAAGAATTCTCAGTTGGGTATGGGAAACGGTTCTTCTTGGATTCTTCTTGGGACAATGGGCAATGAGTAGGTTACCGGGTGAATGTGTAACGGGAAACCAAACCACCATTGATTTTAGGGCTAATGTTGGTGTCAACCCAGCCACTACGTTTTGCTACAACCAGAATGTGGGCTTAGAGAGCTGCGTGAACCCAACGACTGAAGGGGCGAAGAAGTTTCGGAGTAGTGAAGAGCAGAAGGTCAACTTTTTGAGTTGACGCTCATGTTGAACGTTCATCCTGTCCTTCTCTGCCTACGTCGGTCCTCCCCCTTTCCCGTCCTACCACCACTCACGGTGCGTAAAGAACGTTCCCAGGACGTTCCTTCCGATGATGTTGAACGGGCGTACCGAGACAATCAATCCCAGGTCTAACGAGGACTGGGCAAAATGTCATTCGAACGATTAAAAATGACTTTGAAGAGACTTCGAACGGGGGCGATAACAGGGAGAGTCACTTTAGAAGTCACCAGCCGAATAAGATACGTGGATCAGTTGAACAATAACACTTTTGTGTCCCTATTAAGACTTGCAGCCAGTGACAAACTCACACGCAGGTCTCAGCGGCTCCACCAGCTCTTCTCTCTTTTTGCAAGACCCACATTTCCCCCCCGTCTCTCTCTCTCTCTCTCTCTCCGGAGTCCCAAAGGTTGCTGCTTCAGGAAACAACTGGACTTTCTTGTGTGTTCCCCCCCCGCCCCTTTTTCATATAAATTTTTCCATTCCCCACTATCCTATCAAAGCTGAAAGAAGCTTCTTGAATGAGAAGTGGAACGCCTTCAAAACAAGAAAGTCCAGTTGCCTCCTGAAAAAAAATAAAAAGCACCTTTGGGACAACCGGGACTTGGATGATGGAGAACCTCTACAGCAGTGTTTCTCAACCTTGGAAGCTTGAAGATGGGTGGACTTCAACTCCCAGAATCCCCCAGCCAGCGCTGCTGGCTGGGGGATTCTGGGAATTGAAGTCCACCCATTTTCAAGCTACCAAGGTTGAGAAACACTGCTCTACACTTTCTCCCTGGACATTAACCAAAGTGACCCAGAGGACAAGTCAGATGGTCAGTTCCAACCCAACCTTCCCTCCATAGCAAACCTCCTGACCTGCTCTCCTGTCTCCTTGCTGCCCAGGGACTGGTATTTCCGACCCAGATGGAGGACGGAGGACCCATCCTGGAAGAACTTGGCAAAGCAGTGCTTGGCTCCCATCTTGGTGGGCAGGGTGGGAGCAGGCAGAGGTCAGGAGGGCACGCAGCTCAAGAAAAAGCTGCCACAGCTGCAGCTGCTGCTTCTGCGAATTACCTTATATGTTTTTTTTCCTCCCTGGCTGAAAGGCTCACATTCCCTCCTAAGCTCAGGAGGTGCACGGAAAGGTGATCCGGGGGCGTTTACCTGATACCGACACACAGCAAACGCCCCGCCTGCCACTCACTCGCAACAGATGTCTGGGAGGGGCCAGCTTCTTGCTCAGAACAGCTGACCTACCTGGGCAGGTCTGGTCCGCGGAGGCTCAGCCTTCCTCCAAGTCCTGGGAAACTCGGCGTTGTATGTTTACCAGAGGATTAAAGTCCTATCTGCTGCCCTAGGTCACAATTTGGGCTGAATTCCTACTCTTGCCTCACCGTAATTCTAGCCAGTTCCTGCAACCGTTCAGCTGCGCTGCAGGAGTTGCAAGCACAGGACTTGGTGGTTGGCGCATTTCCATATGTCTTTTGTGTGTGTGCCTGTATAAAGGGGGGTCTCGTGTCGAGTAAGCCCAGTGTAGGTTATTTTGTGTCTTGGGATTGGATCAATCCAGACACGAGACAAACCGGCATCCAAATTAAGTGAGCGATTCATGCTTTGTGAGTTTGCTTAAGTTGCTGTTGTACTTCTCATTTACTGCTTTATGGCATTTTAAAAAAAAAAGAGAGAGATGTCTGGTAGTCCCAAAGGTGCTTTTTCAGGAGGACTTTCTTGTTTTTTCTTTTAAAGAAGTTTTGCTTCTCATCCACATCCTGCAAGCTTCCTGGATGAGGAGCGAAACGTCTTCAAGAGGCAAAAACAAGAAAAACAAGTTGCCTCCTGAAAGAGCATCTTTGGGACAACCACGACCTGGAGGACTGAGAATCTTTACTGAGAAGCCTGGTAGCATTTTTTAAAAAATTAAGAAACTTCATGGAAAGTAGAAGCTGTCACAAACTGTGGAAAGGATTCCACCAGACTCCTCATGTTTTGGCTATTGTAAGCTGACATGGTTCTCCCGATACCCCACCCCTGTCTGAGGTGTCCACTCTTGGCTTCAAGGCGTTGGTAACCGTCTTTCTAAGACTGTTTATCCCTCCCAATGATCTGCTAGGCTGCATCCAGAAGAATCTTTTGGACTGAAGAACCCCAAAAAAGGAAGCCGGTAGAACAAGACATTGCTTTTTAAGGGTGTGAGATGACGATGCATCGATTTGCCCAATGTCCTTGAAGCCTTCCCAAGACGAAGCACCTCTTCAAAACTTTTCATGATCTTGGAGTTTGGTGAGCCCAGCTAGGTGGCTCGGTAGCTAAGACACGGAGTTTGTCGATCAGAAAAGTCGGCAGTTCGGTGGTTCGAATCCCTAGTACAATTCTCCTATGTGGGCAGTGGGTTGGACTAGATGATCTCCAAGGTCCCTTCCAACTCTGTTATGTTACTTTACTGTTACTGAGTTTGGGCAGGAGCTCAATTTTCTGGCATTTACCTAAAAAGAGGGTGACTCTAAGGTTATAATGAAGACGTGGCTTTTTCATCAAATGGACTGACCCATTGAGGGGGGTTTTTTTACATTGTAATAATTTTAATTAATTTTAATTGGACCTTAATTTATATTTAATTCATATTGTTGAATTTTTATCTTGTAAGCCACCCTGAGTCCTTCGGGGGTATAAATTGCAATAAAATAAAATAAATAAAAATAAATAATGAAACGGTGGGAGTCACTTGTGGAAGAAAACTGCATTCTACCCCTTTGTAAAAAACGGCTGAGTTCAACCCGTGTAAAATCGCATGCATTTTAGAATGGAGACCCTACATTTCTGCCCCCTAAAACGGCTGACTCTGTTGACATCCCCTTCTGTTCATATTTCAGTTGGAAATTACTATTATTATTATTATTTTACAAATATTAAACGAATGTTCATAGCGTTTCCAACAATTTTGGCTGGGGAATTCTGGGAGCTGAAGTTCACATGAGTTAAAGCGACCACGTTTGAGAGGCACTGCTGCACAAAAAGACTTCCAAAAAAGAAATCCAGCCGACGCTGACCTAACCTTTCGGAAAAAGTTCAAGGACTGTGCCTTCCCTTGGTCTTTGCAGAGGAATTTCCTCTGTTTGCACAAGCAATGTGTATTTACAGAGGAGGACACAGCTAACATTCGGCAGAACTACTAGAGGTCATAATTACCCCATGGAAAGGCTGCGTCGGGTATTTTACACAACGATCAAACAAACGGTGCTCTTTTTTTTCCCCCCAACCCTCCTAAAACAAATTATCTGGGGTTGATTGGTTTCCTCAATTCAAAGAGCGAAAACCTGACACCCCTTTCCTCCAAGTTGAAAAGAACATTCTTGTGTCACAGTCCGTAGATCCATGTGTGAAAATTGCACGGTTGAGGAATTCTTGTCCAGAGGTGGAATAAAATAGCTGCTTTATGGAAGGTTATCTAGAGTTTCATAAATGGGTTTTTTTTTTCTTCATCCCAAGTATCTGGAATTTGAGATTTGCAAATGGATCCTGGAGATTTTTTTCCATGTGCAAGGTGCGTTGTCTATTTTGGGCCTTGATTTGCCACCTGGTCCTATTGCATAACATTTCACGTTGCCCCTTCCCCAATCTAATTTTGTATCATTTTAACCTTAGGAAAAAGTTCATTTAGATCTGCTGGAAGGTTGAGTGCAAATTTGCAAATTGCTTTGATCATTCGTGCCATGATAGAATTGGGAAGGGGCTATCTGGATAATAAAGAGATGCGGAGACCCTAAAAACTCTACAGAGAAGAGCAACAAAGACGATAAGGGATCTGGAGGCTAAATCATACGATGAATGGTTGAGAGAGCTAAGTATCAGAGGTGGGTTTCAGCAGGTTCTGACCAGTTCTGGAGTACCAGTACCAGAAATTTTGAGTAGTTCAGAGAATTGGTAAATACCACCTCTGATTGGCCCCACTCCCATCTATTCTCTTCCTCCCGCGTCCCAGCTGATCAGGAGGAAATGGGGATTTTGTATTAACCTTCCCCTGGCATGCCCACAAGCCACGCCCACCAAGCCATGCCACGCCCACCAAGCCATGCCACGCCCACCAAGCCACACCCACAGAACCAGTAGTAAAAACGTTTGAAACCCACCACTCCTAGGTATGTCTAGTCTAACGAAGAGAAGGACTAGGGGTGACATGATAGCAGTTTTCCCAATATTTGAGGGGCAGTCACAGAGAAGAGGGGATCAACCTATTCTCCAAAGCACCTGAGGGCAGGACAAGAAGTAATGGATGGAAACTAAACAAGGAGAGAACCAACTTAGAACTAAGGAGAAATTTCTTGACAGTGGAATAGTTTGCCAGAAGTTGTGGGTGCTCCATCACTGGAAGGTTTCAAGAAGAGATTAGACAATCATTTATCTGGAAGGTCTCCTGCTTGAGCAGAGGGTTGGACTAGAACAGGGGTCTCCAACCTTGACAACTTTAAGACTTGTGGACTTCAACTCTCAGAGTTCCTCAGCCAGCAAAGCTTGGAGATCTTCTAATCCAGGGGACTCCAACCTTGACAACTTTAAGACTTGTGGACTTAAAGCTTTGCTGGCTGAGGAACTCTGGGAGTTGAAGTCCACACGTCTTAAAGTTGTCAAGGTTGGAGACTCCTGGATTAGAAGATCTCCAAGGCCTCTTCCAATCTTGTTATTCGATGATCCACATCATCATGTCCTACCCCATGATCAGCGGTGGAAACCAAGTTAAAACACTCTTGATCAAGGTCTCTTTTTAGATTCTTCCTGAATGTATCTCACAAAAGAGAGCACACATCACCTTTTGAATAATGAGCTCTTCTAAGTGTTCTCACTATTAGGAAATCTGTATCTAGGATAATTGGGGAAAAACATAATAACTCCATTGTTCTCCTCCTGCCTCACAGGGAAATGTCACATTTCCTGCTTGAAGAAAGATACTCTGGTCATACATGGTGCCTTCACTCCATCAATATCCCGTGTTTGCTACACACCAAAGATCTCATTCATACAGAGATTTTTGGATGAATGATCTTTATCAGTATGGACAGAATGGCGGAATTCTCCAAAGGCCAAATTAAATGCCCAGACTATACATTGCCATCTTGTAAAAATAACACTACCTTGTTTCCCCGAAAATAAGACCCAACCGGAAAATAAGCCCTAGCATGATTTTTCCAGGATGCTCGTAATATAAACCCTACCACCCAAAATAAACCCCAGTTAAGTTTATCAGCCAGATGGATGCATTTAGTACCGTATTTCCTCAAATATAAGACCTAACCAGAAAATAAGCCCTAATGCGCCTTTTGGAGCAAAAATTAATATAAGAGCCAGTCTTATTTTCGGGGAAACACGGAATTAAAGTATAGAGCAGTGATAGCTAACCTTTTTGCCATCGTGTGCCAGGAAGGGGGGGGGGGGTTCATGCGTGTGTGTGCCCACTCCCATAATTCTATGCGCCCCGCCTTGTGCTTGCGTGCATAACCCCCCTCCCCCCTTCTCCTGACACGCGATGGCCCGGTAGGCCCATTTTTCTTTCTCACCAGATCCTCTCTATGCATCTGGGGAGGTGAAAACAGCCTTCCCCATCCCCTCGAAGACCCTCCGGAGGCCTGAAACGGCCCATTTCCCAACTTCCGGTTGGAATAGAAGTGATGTTTTTTGCTGTCCCCAGCCTCCGGAGCCTCTCTAGGTGAGAAAGAAAAACGGGCCTTCCCCACCCCTCACCCAGGCCCTCCGGAGACAGGAAACAGCCTATTTCCCTACTTCTGGTGAGCTGGCGTGCCCACTGATATGGCTACGTGTGCCCCCTGCGGCACGCGTGCCATAGGTTCGCCATCACAGGTATAGAGTTATTAGAAAAAGCCACTCTTGTCCATCCTGGTTTTAATGATAAGGGTTGAAGACCATCTAACCCCTTTCCCCGGCAGTAGGTTTATATGAGGCACATTGAAAAGAAATTCAAGCTAGCCTGGCACCAAGAGATCAAAAACGTTTGTCCCTCAGTTATGGTTATCCTTTGCCCATCTAACGTCGTTATTATTTTCCCTTTGACATCGCACGTGGCCGGTCGGAAGAGTCCTCCTTGAATTAACCAAGATGCTTCTGCGTTTGCTTCACATAACCCACGACATTGCTGGAACTGCGCCCTGCAAAACAACGGCGGAAAAACAAGCAGTAAAAATAGTTTACCTAAGTTAATTTTGAGATTTTTTTTTTTTTTAGGAAATGGCAAGGCGAATTAGCTCCTTTCCACGAAAACAATCTCACTTCCTGTCGCATTTTTGTTTGGCTCCTGGTTTCCAGATCTTTTCCTATATCCTGCACAGCCCGGCCTCTTCAACCCAAAGATCTCTTTCCTGTTTATTACGGTAAAATGAAGGATGAACCTCGACTTATGACTACAATTGGGACCAGGGTTTCTGTCGTAAGTTGTTGCCATCGTAAGTGGAGTCGGACGGGATCTTACGACCATTTTTATGACAGCCATTAAGTGAATCCATCGTCGTTAAGCGAACACCACAGTTGTAAGTGTGAATCCATCCTTCTGAATATGTGGGGTTTTCTGCCAGAAATTGCTGGAAAAAGGTGCCGATTTGTGATCATGTGACTGGCAGACACTGCAGCTGGTTGAAAATGCGAGCTGGTTGCCCAGTTCCCAACTTGCGACTGTCTGACCATGGGGATGGGGTGATGGTCATAAATGTGAGGACCAATTGTAAGGACTTTTTTTCAGCACTCTTGCAACTTTGGATGTCAAACGTTCAAGAAGCTGTTATAAGTTGAGGATGAACTAAGTAAACAACCTTTCTAGATCCATTTTCTTCAGATTGCTGCTCCTCCGAAATTTGATTTAATCATTAACTGCTTTTTATGAATGTTCCAACACTGGAAGTTTTTAAGAAGAGATTGGACAGCCATTTGTCTGAAGTGGCATAAGGCCATGATGGCAAACCTATGGCACGCGTGCCTGGAGTGGCATGTGAAGCCATGTTATCCGGCACATGCGGCCTTGCCTGTTTGTCTTCAGGGTTTCTGGCATGCATGCACACGCAATGATCAGCTGTCCTTCGTGTGTGCGGCAATGCCAAAAAACGGTGCGTGCATTGTCAGGTGTGCATACCTGCCAGTACCCGGAAATTTGGCTTTTCCAGAGCGTGATCCCTTTGTGTGCATAGCAGTGCCAGAAACTGGCCTGCGCAAGTGTACTGGCCAGTTGATTGTTGGGCGTGCATGCGTGCTGGAACCCAGAAATTCAGCTTTTCTGGAGCGCAGCCCCGACGAGGGTGAGCATGCATGAGCAACGCTTCCGCGTGACGTTTTGGCACTGAATGCCGAAAAGGTTTGCCATCACTGGTATAGGGTTTCCTGCCTAAGCAGGGGGTTGGACTAGAAGACCTCCAAGGTCCCTTCCAACTCTCTTCTGTTATTTTAGTGCTGAAACTTACCAAAATAGTCCTTGTAATATTTGGGTCTTAGATTCCATCCATCTGGAGAAGGAAAAAAAAGAAAAGTCAAAGCTTAAGCATCTTCACAAATGCCCAGTATTCCACAGATAACAAGCGTGGTTCTTTTCTTCAAATCTCTTCAAAAAGGAAACGACAAAGTTGAGTTGGGAACCAACCATCCAGCTGTGCTTTAGGTTCTGAGAGCAGGTTTCAAAGAGGCAGAGAAACCAAGAAGGATGGAGAACTACAGCAGGAAACAACAATGCCTTATTTTAGTTTTTCTATCAATTCCCAAAGGTCATTCTACACCTGGATATATCTAAATCACGGCTGTCAAAACTCAAGGCCCGGGGGCTTACATCTTGCCCACGGGAGCGCCCTGGAGACAGCAAAGGACCAGTGGTGGGTTTCAAATTTTTTTACTACTGGTTCTGTGGGCGTGGCTTGATGGGCATGGCATGGCTTGGTGGGTGTGGCAGGGGAAGGATACTGTAAAGTGTCCATTCCCATCCCAATCCAGGGGAAGATTACTGCAAAATCCCCATTCCTTCCCGATCAGCTGGGACTTGGGAGGCAGAGAATAGATGGGGATGAGGCCAGTCCAAATTTTTACTACCGGTTCTCTGAACTACTCAAAATTTCCGCTACCGGTTCTCCAGAACTTGTCAGAACCTGCTGAAACCCACCTCTGCAAAGGACCGACCTGCATTTTCCTCTGCCAGCAAAAATGGAGCTCAGGAGGGCCGCGGGCAGCCCTCCTGAGCTCCGTTTTCATTGGCAGAGGGTTTCAGGAAGCCGTCGCAGCCAAAAATGGAGCTCTCGAGCCCGTTTTCACTAGCGGAGCGTTTGGGCCACCACAGGACCCCTGACATGACTGATGTCAAGCTGGCCATGCCCACCCTGGCCACACCCACCCCAGCCCCCCAAGGTTAAACACAACCCTGATGCTGCCTTCAATGAAATCGAGTTTGAGTTTTTATCCGTGGGCTGTCAGACTCCTGAATGCAAAATACCATCATAACTACGTAGTACGATGGACTTGCAGGGCCGGCACAGTGTGAAACATGTCCACACTGGTGCAATAGGACTGGGTGCTTGTTAATATAGTTTATTGGGTTAGGGCAGGGGTCGGCAACCTTAAACACTCAAAGAGCCACAAATGTCCTAACCGGAAGCCTCTGTTCAATTCTGGAGCCGACCAGAAGTCCAGTTCCCCAACCATAGAGTCTCCTCCTAGCATAGCGTCCTTTTTCCGCTACCTGTCCTAACCGAAAGCCCTATCAATTATGGAGCCGACCAGCAACAGGGAGCCGCAGCAGAGGGATGAAAGAGCCACATGCGGCTCCAGAGCTGCGGGTTGCTGACCCCTGGGTTAGGGATTTTCTGTCTTCACTGTGAGTTTTGTGTTGGTGGGAGTGCCCTGAGGAAGCTCAACTAATCTCATTGCACATACGTTGTGCACAGACAATAAAAGTTTGAATTTGAATTGAATTTGGACACCCCTGATCTAAATGATGGAATGTAGAGAGAGGGCAAAAGTGAACTTCCTCGACTTTTTCGACATCTTGGTTCCAGCTCTTCTCCTCCTCTCACCACCTCTTCTAGGACAACTTCTAACGAGCACAACTTCCCCATATCTGTCTTCTACAAGAAATCCTTATGAATGTGATTTTCACATATTATCCCACAGGGCCATGACTTATGAACTCGGATGCTTCGCCTTCCTACCAGGAACTCACCCGAATTCCCACGTAGCTTGATGCACTGTCCCTGATTGGGGATGCCCTCGGCGGCATTCCCAGGGTGAATGATGTGGCATTCAAATCCCGTTGGACAATGAAGTGGGTCATCTCCATCCTTGGTGGTACTGCATGTTTCAGCTATGGAAGCAAACATCTCAAGGTCAACGAAGGGCCCTCGTGGCACCTTTGGTGCGATCACTGCCGTAGTTCTGCTACTGTACCTTGTAGAACTTCTTCAGGTCCGTCCAGGAGCCAGCCATTTCCACCCAACCAGCGAGGTTTAGGCTGAATCAGCCAGTCTAAAACTTAAAAAAAAGAGAAAAAAAAGAGGCAGAATATTTCTTATTATGAAGAAGAAGCATCCATTAAGGAGAATATTTGTAGCTCAGGGTTGAAATGAGAGATCCTTGGTGTTCTCTAAAACTTGGTTGTATTCTTGTAGACGTTTCATGACCCAAAATAGGTAACATCATCCATGTCAGGGGTGTCAAACTCGAGTTCATTGAGGGCTGCATCAGGGTTGTGTTTGACCTTGGGGGGGGGGAGGGAGTTGGGGGGGCATGGCCAGGGGGAGGCATGGTCAGCTTAACATCACTTGTGTCGGGGGTGGGGCGCCTGTGGTGGCTGACTGCTCTGCCAGCAAAAATGGATTCCCGAGCTCCGTTTTCTGCTGTGACGGCCTCCTGCAGTCCTCTGCCAGTCAAAACGAAGCTCGTGTGGCGAGGCGGGAAGGGGCGTGTGTGGCTCCCCCGAGCTTTGTTTTCATTGGTTGCAGGAGGCTGTGGCAGCGAAGAACAGAGTCTGGGAGGGCCATGTGTTGCCCTCCTGAGCTTCGTTTTCTCTGGCAGAGGAACCACAGGCCGGTCCTTCGCTGTTTCCTGGGCAGCCCCATGGGCCAAATCTAAGCACCCCGCAAGCCGGATCCAGCCCCTCTGGGCCTTGAGTTTGAAACCCCTGATCTACATCAACGAGACTAGCACTGATGACGTTACCTAGTTCGGATAAGGAAACGTCTGCAAGAAAAGAACCGAGTTCAGATAGCACCAAGGAAGAAGACACATTTAACGAGATGAACAGAAGAGGCCATGCCAGTCGGTCGCACCGCTGGCCATAACCACGGTTTGATGGTCCATGCCATAGGAACGCTTCCTGTCCCTGTGCATCCTTCATCCTTTTTGTAGAATCCCATAATAGCATCTTGCGAATCAACCCAAAGAGCCTTGGCGGCGCAGCAGATTAAAGTGCTGTTAAGGAACACCAGCTGCCTGCAATTACCACAAGTTCGAATCTCACCAGGCTCAAGGTTGACTCAGCCTTCCATCCTTCCTAGGGAGGTAAAATGAGGACCCGGATTGTGGGGGCAATAAGCTGACTTTGTATGAATATATATGAAAGTATGAAGGCTATTGCTTAACGCATTGTAAACCGCCCTGAGTCTCTGGAGAAGGGCAGCATATAAATCGAACCAAGGAAGGAAGGAAGGAAGGAAGGAAGGAAGGAAGGAAGGAAGGAAG